>JARKHS020017607.1:0-64620 GCA_030143305.2 Amblyomma americanum | reverse complement strand
CGTAAAGACAAAAAGGAAATAAGAAAAAATAGCAAGACAGAAAGGGCACAAATTGACAAAAGGTACCCGAAAGTACACAGGGACTGCCTTCTACTACACCTCAAGATGAAGAGGCACTGAAGAAGCAAGCAGAAGCAGAAAATAAAAATAAGCCTAAGAGAAACGTTGGTGACTCTGAGAAAAGAAAGTAAAATTGGCGTAAATGGCAAATCGAAATGTAATGAATGTACGAAAACAGGCTTCAAAACAGGACCCAGTGGACGATGCAAAAGTTTTAAGCAGTAAAATGTGCGTAAATAAACTGAAAGCATAAAATTCCAAACGCAAAGACCCATGCAGAAATTGCCCGCAACGTTAAAAAATTAATTTGGGGACACAACCTGCAATGTAATAGAGGATTTGAAGCGTAAATACCTACTTCTCGTATCCGGTTAGATTAAAAGCACGATTGTGTTTACGGTGGCTTTGTAACGCGACATTCAGTGAAAAAGCCTGATGTGGTGAATATAAATTTAATAGTCTATTTCTTCCTTCCCTTCAGTGCGTCGTTCTGAAGTATCCTGCGGGCAGGTTTGGCTGAAGTGTCGTGGGCGTAGAAGACCCACTGCGCGGCGCAAGAGCACAACTGTGACACTGTGAGCCATTTTTGTAAATTTTTCGTGTTCGAAAATTTTATTTGTGCGACGTCATTCATTGCGCGACAAGTTGGGCAGCCCTACCGTAAACGTTGCAAGCACTAGTTCGTGCCAGTGCACATAGAGGGCGCCATGAAGCCATCAAGCGGAATTTGGCGCAAGCATTGTTTCGAGCTGCTTCCTGAACAGGGCGCCACGAATCCGTGAAGCGGCGCTCAGGGCGCAACCCCCCCCCCCCCCCCATCATTTCTTCTCTCCCTCCTCTTAGTGCTACGTCGTGGTACGCTACCAACGGTGCCAAACTTGCTGACTAACAGAGCAACGTGTCCTTAGCAGCGTTCCCTGTTCCTTTGCTCAACTCTACCGACAAAGTGGTCTTCGTCGGCGTGATCCCCTCTCACTGACTGTACTACACTTGCGCGTCCGTGCCTGTATGCTTCAGGACACGCACCACGTTTCGGACGCCAACAATCTGCAAAGTTTAAGTCACCAGAACGCGCGAGGCATAAACAACAGACATCCCACTGAATCATCTGCAGCTGACTCGGCAGTGAAACAACTATTACGATGCTAGTTCTCCTGCGTTGATTGATTATTGTGCAGGTAAATTGTTCCTTTGATTATATGCGCGTATCTCTCGCTGTGCCACGTTGCTTGTGCTGCCGAGATCTCAGGGCTACTTCGCACTGGCCTCTTATTTCTTCATCGCAATGCACGCGTCATTAGTATTTCCAGGTCTAAAATGAAGAAAAAAACCCGTGCTACACCTTCTATACTATTGATTAAATTTTTATAGTTATTTACTTTTCTGTTCATAAATGGCGGTGAAATGTTCAGGAGGAATGATAAATTAGCGAAGTTCCCGATGAACGTTTTTATAACAGCTCAAAGGACAAGACACATCACCAAAGGACAAAATAATGTGGCTCGTAACTCAATATTTTTCTATTCAGTTTTGAGTCACCGCCTCTCTTGTGGTCTATTCTTCTACGTGCTTCGCCCGGCACCCTGATTACCACAACGGTTTATTCTACACACAGCTGCTGTGTTGACAGCACCAGTGACAAAATTCTAGAGTTTGATACACAGAATTTCATGTAACAGAGCGAAGGACGAGACATGTAGGAGACGTAAGCGCAAAACAGCTGCTGCCTCCATCAGAAAATGCAAATCATTTGTGACTTCACGCCTATCCTGTCACTTCTTCGGCATATGTCCTATCGGGCGGGTATTAAGATAGGATTCGTCCAATAAAAGTGACGTCAATAAAGTGAAGAAATGTAAAACTTCAAGATTTATTCAAAAAAACGCAACACATTAAAACATTTGTCAAGCAACAATTCCTCTTTGTCTGAAATACAAATACTTCGCAGAAACACACACGCATATAAAAGAAATATAATGAAAAAGACAAAACTTTTCTTTCAGCTGAAAAAACAGCGTTTAGACAATTAAAACAAACATTAAGCTTCGATTCCGTCAGTCAAGTTTATTAGTGATTTTTCGTCCAGCAGGACTCCTGCTTTCAGTCGCTGATACCGTGGGTATGATTCGTATGTTGGAAATACTCGTTTCTACAAGAAAGCTATTAATTTATGCACTCAGATGTTTCAAAACTCTTCATATTTCTGCACTCTGTATCATACGTCATTCACCGGCAACTGCAGGGTTATATGAGAAACGTTCTAGTCAAGCATCTCAGCTTGGTACCATAGAATCGGCGGATAGCTGGTTGACCCGAACGGAGCAGTGCTGGAAGATGTTAATAAAGGGCGCCCTAGAACCGAAGAAGCTGTATTTCGTTTGATGCTTCGTGCCGGGAATTTTACGGAGCGTGGTACGTGTGAATTTGTAAAAACTATTTCCATGATTACTTGATCCCAAAACTCACCAAGCGAATGAAAACTCTCATTTTTGATATCAACCAATTCCAGGCTTGAACCTTGGGCTGAAAGCCAAGATTTGTGCCCGAATTCTGCCGCGGTAACCTGCAAATTACTGCTGAACCTGAAAGGCTGCATTTACACGGAAGATGCAATTATTTGACGAAAAAAAATCTTGCGATCAATTTTCATCCTGTTAGTCACAGAAAATAAATTATAACGTAAAACCTATTAGAAAACATTTGTACAATATTTGATTATTGTTCGAAGTCTACTCTTTCAGAAAAAGCAGTTCGTCAAATTTGAAAGACTCATCTCTATATCCCGCTGTTAGAAGCTATTCATCAAGAATAGCCCTAAAAAATTAATGCTATTTAAAAAAAACGCTACTTACACGTCCCATTTAGTCCTGTACATGGTGGACTGTTGCGTCGAAGATCAGCTCTTTCAGACTGGATTAAGATCTGGGACCTGCTGCGAAACTCAATGCTTCTGATATTCGGCGTGTTTTTAAAACACGCCGAATTGCGGAGGCGCTCTTTACGGAGTGGCGAGATTCTCTTAGCACTGTTGAAGTGCCATATTTTCCGGCTTGAGAAGGCTTCGTTTCAAGAGATGAATAGATACATTTTCAGGCATGGCTGCGTCATGATTTCTTTGTGCCTGTGCAAATCGGCTTAAATCGTGTGCATGGCCTCAAAGTAGAACATCTACATCGCCGGTGGAAAGAGGTAGCTGTCCTCCACTCGGTTTACGAGCTGTGCTGTGCTTGGAAGCGAACTGCATTCTGCCATTTTTAACAAATCATGCATGATCATGATTTTTTTATCGCGTAGTACAGAGGCCCGAAACCTCTCATCGGTAAAACTTTGTGTACCAGCTCGAGGGCTCACAAGACAAAAACGAGATACAGAAAGATTCTGAAACTGAAAGTGGAATATTTGTGTCGATACAGCAGCAAAGCAGCAGAAATCACTACGGTCTAGGCGTGCCCAGTAATATATGACGGCGTGAATGCGCTTCTGGCGGGTTCGTGAAAACAAACGGGGCGCCATCTACCGGCCTTACACACAGTAAAGGGAGATCAAAAATCACCATCATCATTGACGTCGTCTGCCTGCGTCATGTTTGGTTGTTCCTTGTTTAGGTCACGATTTCTGCGACAGTGGCGCTGCTGCATCATCATAGGTCTGAATGACCAGACACGTAGGAGGAGTCTTTAAGGTTCGCAAGTGCAGTTTGCAACAAAAGTGAGAAGGCGGTGAAGGAATAACTACCGCTTTTAGCGCCTATCTGCTCTTGCTCAGATGGATTAACATAGCGTGGCTACCTTTTCCTGAGCCCGTCTCAAGAATTTCTACGTCAATCATGTAAAACATTCCATTACTATTTACGACCAGCTCCATAATCAGCGCCAGTTTTCGTTAACCATAAAATCTATTACATGTCGTAAAACTCGAATTCAGTAGGTCTCCTTACGGCGAAGCACATATAATCTGCACATGTCTTATATTGAGAAAACACGGATCCACCGATGAAGCCTATGGCGTCAATGATTACCGGCTAAACTTTTCTGACTTTTACTTCAGACACATAGAGTTTACGCCCATATGCTATATTTTTCGAGGCCAGTGGTCATATATCAATAAATTCTTACCAAGTCGCGGAATCACCATGTAACGACAAACTGTCACGCGCCGCGCTGTTTTCATCCACATCACAGATCAGTGAAGCACGTGTTTAGGAAAGAATATTTGATGGAACATCTGCAGAAGCGAATATGTGTATAGGTAGAAAATACGATACTTCACGCCCTAACAACTTAAAATAAACTTTTAGAAGCCAAGAATATCAATATCGTCTTGATACTCACTCGTTGAATTTTTCGTCTCTTCGCAGCTAAGCGCGACAAAAGTCAAGAAGATGCTGAGGCAGCTCTTTAGGGCGCGCATTCTGCCAGTTCTATTCAACGTACTCAGCCCTAAAACGAGTGACAAGAAAAAAAAACATCACGCAGTTCGCGTGCAAGTTGTCATAGGAAGTAGAAATGATAAATCCAGCGAGAATGGAAAGATAAACGTACGCCGACGTTGCCTTTTCTTAATTATTTCCTGCCTCACGCTTGCATCATCTACCCTAACACCGACTGCCACAACAGCATTTGTAACAGCTACGGATGTTTGTGTTCACTGGCGTTTTGTTCAGCTCTTCTGTCGGCGATTTTGTTACAATATTTTTTTTTACCGCACGGGGAACTTACTCGTTGCTCGAATTGCACACTTGTCCCATGCTGTTCCTCTGCTGTATGTTGTAGAGTTCTTGATCGTGAGAAAACGCGAGCACTTTTGAATAAAAAACTACGCTGTCATGTACCCACGACGGCGACCTCTGCCTGGCAGCCACGATAACCACACCAGCTAATGTCTGTCTCGGTTGTTCGAAGGCTCTAACAGCTGGGTAAGTCTATCTCAACGCATCCGCAGCCCCCCGCGCCAACAGGAAGGTAGATGTACCGCGCTACAACTTCTTAATAACATCCGGCGAGCGCTGACCGGCCGGAATGTGAACGCAAAGGAATTGTGGTCGAGGGTCAGGACATGCGCCAAATCTAACTGCTGTATGCGAGCTTCGCCTGATCAGCCGCGTTTACATGAATTTAAAAGAAGCTGACCGAATTTCCTAGCGCATCTCGCGTAGCCAATGCGCAAATACTAACACGTGCTGTTTAAAGTCTGGCGGGACAGTGACCCTTCGCTCGTTGTATGCGAGGGAAGGCTGCAGGCACCCCCATCTTGAGCGAATTCTGCTTTATTATTTGGTTTCCGGGGGGGGGTTTGTGTAGCCACGCAAGAGAGGAGGAGGAACACCTTCAAACTTATTTCCATTCACCGCTGCAGTCGACTTGCAATTCTCGATCTACCCCCGTATGGCACATTTATGCGACGCGCTTTCCTAGCGAATCATCACCGTTGACATGAATGTGATGCGCTAGACAGTTGATATGATGCGCTGCTGAATAAAAAAAAATAATATTTGGTTTTGGGGGAAAGGAAATGGCGCAGTATCTGTCTCATATATCGCTGGACACTGAACCGCGCCATAAGAGAAGACATAAAGGAGGGAGTGAAAGAACAAAAGAAGAAAGAGGTGTCCGTAGTGGAGGGCTCCGGAATAATTTTGACCCCCTGGGGATGTTTAACGTGCACCGACATCGCACAGCACACCGGTGCCTTAACGTTTTGCCTCCATAAAAACGCAGCCACCGCGGTCGGCTTTGAACCCGGGAGCTCCGGATCAGTAGCCGAGCGCGATAATCACTGATCCACCGCGGCGGATGAAATGAAAATAAAAATTGGCATTTTAAGGGAAAAGAAATAGCGTAGTATCTGTCTCACATATCGTCGGACACCTGAACCGCGCCGTAAGGGAAGGAATAGAGGAGGAACTTAAAGGAAGAAAGAGGGGCCGTAGTGGAGGGCTCCGGAATAGTTTCGACTACCTGGGAATCTTTAACGCCCAGTGACATCGCACAGCACGCGGGCGCCTTTGCGTTTCGCCCGAAATGCGGCCGCCGCGGTCGGGTTCGAACCCGGGAACTGCAGATCAGTAGCCGAGCACCCAAATCACATAGCCACCGCGGCGGGGTATGCGCTGCTGGCGCGTTCGTGTAAACGCGGCTATAGGCTCTTCTGGATTAACACCAACCCCTGCGCAACGCATTTGCGAGTAGCGTGTTTCAGCGTTCGTCCTCTCTCCTGTCCGGCGAATGTTTCGCTCAGCCTTCTGTCATGTATGCCGCGTTGCAAGCAGAACGCTATACCTCGGCTGCGTTCGTGGGCACTTTCTCAAGAGCGTTCGTCTTGAGTTCTGAAAGCGGTAGCGTGCCATTACCCGCACAATTTGTTTTAACGCAGATCGTGTTGAGCACATTGAGCACCAATCACTGAGCTCTGGCCGCCCGCGCGTAGAAAATTGGGAAAATTGAAAATTGATTTTTGAGGAAAGAAAAAGAAAATTGCGCAGTAATTGGCTCACATTCCGGCTGACACCCGAACCGCACTGCAAGGAAGGGGAGGATAGTGGGAGTGAAAGAAGAAAGAGAGAAACAGGGGCTGTAGTGGGGCTCCAGAATAATTTCGACTACCTGAATACCTTTAACGTGCGCGGACATTGCACAGCCCGCTGTATATAAATTGTAAATTGGTTTCTGAGGAAAGGAATTGGTGGAGTACCTGTCTCGCATCTCGGCGGACACCTGAACCGTTCCGTACGCTGGCGCCTTTTGCGTTTCGCCTCCATAGAAACGTGGCCGCCATGGATGGGTTCGAACTCGGGTACTCTTCGCCAGAATGTGCAAACCAGCCCGTGCACGCATCCAATGCTTCGTGCTTGCTGCCAATTTCTTTGCTGCCGGTAATACGAGCCCTCAAAGGACGCGACCAAAAGGTTGGAAGCGCAACTGGGGCTCTGTGCGCGCTTCTGACAGAGGTTACAAGTTGTTAAAAGGAAAAACATAGCTGTCTTAGAGCTGATGAAACGTGGATCGTACAATGAAGGAAACACTGAAACGTAGATTTAAGTAGTAACAAACTTCGTTTATATGCGCTTGCTCTGAGTTTTCCAACTTACGTGAGTCAGACAGTGTCTCGAGTGTAGTGATTTTTATTGTTTGCTACGACTGCAATTGTTTCTTTCGCAGTGAAAAAAAAAACACTCGAGAGGAAAAACTGCGCATTTAACCCATGCATTCAGATGGGCAACAAATGAGCGCGGTTATAGACTAACGGCTGTACACGTGAGTGGGCCTTTCACATTTTGCAAAAATATTCTCTCGGTGGCTGTGCATTTGTACACAACACGTATAAAACGACTAAACCTCTGCGTTTGGAGCACTTCAGGCGGTTTGTAGCGCCTACTGACAGAGCATAACTACTGCAACGTTGTGCCGAATATTTTGTTTGTACGAGGTATGAAGGCAAATATTAGAGTAATCTCCGCGCCGCATGGTCTGCCTATAGAGCTAGCTTTAGAGATCAAGCGTAAATGCGTCACACAATTGAGATCGCTGTTTGCTGTACAGGACACGGGCCATACTCAAGAAAGAGCGTGCCGCTTGCATTGCGTGCACTAAGTGTAAAATTCTTATGGTGCCCACAGCCGAAATACTGCGGGAAGGCTCATGCATTTTATTTTGTGTCCGAAAGAAAAGAAGGGCGTTGTTGCTCTTTTTTTTTCACCCCAGGAAAATCCCTTAATGTGATCAATTAAGTTCACCGGCGCTTCTGACTTTTTTTCTGAAAGGGCGCGTTTACACATCTATGGCTAGATGTAAATTTTTAATGCAAATTTGCACAGAAGTCCCGTGTATGACGCGGATATGCAGACATTGCGCAGAGCGCTTCGAAACGTAGCAGTGGGATAGACTGGGAACGGCTAAATATTGGCAGTTTCTCCTGTGTAGAAGGTCTTGGCGCGGCAATACACTTCGACCCTGCCATGGTGCATAATGTCTGAACAAAATTACAAAATTAAGGAATTGGTACCTCCAATCAGTTTGGTGCTGAGTAGATTTTAGCTGATGTACTTATTCAATTATTCTCTGAGATCCAAGAACGCGTAACAAAAATTTTGCTAAGTATATGCTTTGTCTTGTCTCTCTCGGGAATGCCCCGCAAAGTGCTCCCGAAACGCGGCCGCTGCATTGATGTTAAGTTTGATCACAACTGTTCGGTGGTGGAATAGTGTAGAAGGCGGGGGGAGTAACTTTACGGAGTGAAAGGCAGTTTACGTTAATTACAGAGACGGAGGCACCAGTGTCTACAAGCGTAAGTGCTCGAACGTCTTCTACAAAGACTTCGAAGACATTAGGCCGTGAAAGGCGAGGACTTGATGTATGGGAAGAGTGCACAGTTCGTGCCGCAGGGACTGCTAGCTGTCCTAATCTATGTCGCTGCGACGCCACATGGGCGACAAGGAGCGACGGCGAGGGGAAGGCGAGTGGTGAGAAGCGGAGGGCTGGCGGCCGATTCCGCGATCAGCAGAGGTCGCTCGAGGTGGTCCTGAAAACGGGCGGAATGGGCGGCATACGGATGGGAGTAATCCGGTAGAGGGGGCACAGTCTTCAATAGAGTACAGTGACAGAGGAAGACCACAGGCGTAGGAAAGCGGCCGGTTATCTCTATATTCCAAGTGTTTTATGAAGCCGCCGCGAATCGGAGTCGGGGAGCAACAGGTGCAGACACTGCAATCGAAACGTATGGAAAGGTTTTCAGCCGCGATGGTCGTGCGACGACTTCTGCATACCTGAGAGGAAGAGGCGCGTGTGCTGGTGGCATGGCAACAGCAATGCCGTAGCTCAAAGGCGCCGCAACAAGGCTGCAGGGGTCTGTAGGAAGAGCGCTGACATGCGGAGTCATGGGAGCCGGCCACCGGAGACCAGGCAGTGCTTCGGCAACTTGTTGCGTGATGGCATGCTGGAGCTTAGGAGAAAGGAAGGATAGTAACGGGGTCGTGCCAGAGAGGAGCGAAGGATGCCGAGCAACCTCTTCTCGCACGAAGCCTTAAATGCGAGTGATCAAAGAACTGTTGACAGCCAAGTCGGAGATGCAGCCTGCGGACGCCGGAGAGCGACGTGCGCAAAAGCGTTGCTTGCGCAGCTCCTGGAAGCTTTGGCAGAGGTTGCAGACAGAGGCGACGGGCGACGGTGGTGGAACTTTAGGCCAGCAGCACATGAAAAGCGTCATCGTGTTTCCCTTTTATGATATGTTTTATCTTCTCAGCCTCTCGCCAAAGACCTCCGTAAACGTGGTTTTAAAAAGAGGCCATGTTAGAATGTCGGTCTCGTGATTCCGAAACCAGGGGTTCACGACTTCACTCAGGTAGATGACATTGTTGAGCTTCATGCGGTCCCCCGCAGGGGGTCATCTGCAGCGCTCAGACGTTGGTGAGTGGCGACACCACGGGTTCCCGAGCATCCGCAGGGACATCCGTGCAGGGGAATGATGGTGAACAGTGCATCACCACGGACTCGAGCACCCGCGGCTAGCCGTGCGTGGCATCACCGTGTTCGGGGAAAAGGGGTTCTTGGCGGTCGAGCCGATGCCCAGCTTCTGGACCTTTAAGGCCCCTCGGCGGCGGCAACACACCACTTTGGCCCCAGCTTCCTGTAGATGGCACCTCCTGCCTGACCCGACCGGGAGAAATCTGGAGTCGCCTTTTCCTGTCCTCCCCTCTGTCTTTCACTTTCCTATAATCTTTCTTACAACTTTCCTGTCTCCTCCTCCCTTCTCGGTTTTTCATTTTTCATAGGCTACGAGTGTTAACCTAGTGTGGCCAACTACCCCGAGTTGTGTCCTATTTGGTTATAGTTAGGGTGTACAGGTGGTGTGTGCAGGGCTTGCTAGCAAGTTCCTGTTCCGTCCCCTAGCTGGGCTTCATGGTGGGTGGCTGGCACCATGACCGAAAAACTTAATTTTTTATGCCTCCCCTCCTTTCTAAACCTGATCGCTCTCTCAAGAGAGGGCGGAACGAAGAAGTTTTTTTCCCCAAAAAAGAAACCGACATTCTCAAAGTTTAACGTAATACACAATGAATGCGAAGAAAAGCAAGCTCGGATAATATCCCCATTTCTTGTCGCCAAATGCTTAACAGATACCTTAGGCCCTGGCTGCAAGGTATCAAAAATCGCCAGCGGTGGCTTAGTTCTTGATCTGCGCGAGAGCATCAAGTGCTCGAAACTCTGAAACATCGCTTCTACAGGAGACATCTTTGTCTCCGTGACTCCGCACCGATCTCTTAACACAGTCAGAGCCGTTATCTCAGAAGCTGACATTATCCATATAACAGAAGCCGAAATGTTTCTTGGACTCTCTGACCAAAATGTAATTGACGTTCACAAGATCAAAATCCGCAAGGATAACAAAAAATATATACTAAACACATGGTCCTCATATTTAACACCAGCACCTTGCCCGAAACTATTGAAGTTGGATACTTGAAAGTCAAAGTCAGACACTATATACCAAATCCCCGCCGATGTTTCAATTGTCAGAAGTTTGACCAGGGCTCACAGAGTTGCTTCTTGTAAACTATAGGAAGCGCAAAATACCGTACGACGGACAGAGTAAGGGACACAAAAAACAGGTTCACGAGCGCTACTACCAACTGTTTATTCATGCTGTGGTACAGGGGTTATATAGGAACAGAATGTCGAGCATGCGCGGGGAAAGGCACAGAAACCGCGCATCAGACATGCGCGCAAGTTAATAAAAAAAAGAATCTAAAAAGGCACATTCCGATGAATAAACGTGTACAGACGTGTCACTGACACAACGAACGGACAGCTTTCGGATATAATAAGCCTCTAGAACGAGCCTAGCCTTATCATTGCCGCTCTTGCCTAGAACCGTGGTTTTCTCCAACCTTGCCCTACACGTGCACGAAGCAATGTGACGCACGATATTAGCACTAGTGTCTTTGTTTTCTATGTTTTTGGCATGGTCCGGTAGCCGGTCATTAATACAGCGGCCAGTTTGGCCAACGTATGAAGCCCCACATGGGAGGGGAATGCAGTACACCACTCCTATTGCACATTTGGTGTAGGCGATCCCATGTTTTTTGTTGCAGCCCCTGCCGGCACAACCCGTGATGCGAGGGCATAGCTTAGATAGATTGTTGGGAGCTGAGAACACCAAAGGCACACGGTGCCTGCCAGCCACTTTTTTTAGGTTGTGCGTGAGTTGGTGTACATAAGGGACCACCACCGGCTTCGAAGAAGGGGGCTCAGATCTTTTTTGGGCGCCTTTGTGCTTCTGCAGGAGGGTTTCAGTGACAGCTGAAATGACCGGGCCAGGGAAGCCTGCTGATAAAAGTCGCTCAACCTGATCATTGACACTCTGTTGCATTTTATGAGGGCAAGATTTTTGAAGCGCAGCCTTCAGGCAAAGCGACGCAATACCACGTTTTGCCACCTTGGAATGAGCCGAGTCGTAGCTGAGCAGCTCTCTGTCACAGAGTTGCCGCGGCCGCATAACCTGCGCGAAATGCGCTTCGAGGGACAACCATACCGAGGAATGTGACGCAGCACTGCGCTACGCAAACTGCGAAGAAGACCACGCTGCGTACTCCGGGGCGTGTCTGTCCAGGAAAAGGGAGAAAGCAATCACCACCATAAAAACCAAAGATAGCTTTAATTTAAAGAAGCGAGGATTCGTTTTGGGCTTAACAACACATTATCCTTCACATCAAAACCAATCTTCGCTGATGTGGTGCGCAGGGGCGCAGCACCACACAGCACTCCGGCCCCTGCCGAGGCCACTTCCACCGAGCCTATGGCAGAGCCTATGGCAAGCTCGACTAGCCAAGTTCCTCCAAGGTCACTTGAGCAGGCTTGTTACTGTGGGCCATTTCAAAGTCGCCAGCTCGGCTGTGTTAGTTGACATCCTGAGGGTGATTTGTGCGGTGCTAATTCGGCTTTTCTGTGGACATTGAGGAACTTTTTTTACTCGGTGCCGCACAACGAACTGTTTATTGCGGTGAGGGAGTGCATTGAAGAGGCGGGACCGGTGTCCTTTCAGAATTCTTCTGGTGTCAGCATTGATTCTTTTTTGTAACTCCTGTCTATGTACCTAAATTCCATGATTGTTAACCATAGACAGCATTTCTACATTCAGAAACGTGGCATTTGTATTGGGTCAAGTGCCGCCCCTGTGCTTTGCGATATTTTTCTGGCTAAGTTTGGACGATTGCTTCAGTCTCAGTTGAGTGACGAGCACATTGTGCGTATTTTTAGATATGTTGATGATTTTCTTGTCCTCAAACTTTCTCCTAGAGATGACTTGCTTTTAGTAGCAGTCTCAATTTTAACTTGTTTCAAAGGAATCATGAATTCATTGAACTTCTCCATTGAACTACCAGCTCATGATTCCATTCAGTATTTAGATATTCACCTGTACTTTAATACTGGTGGGCAAATTTGCTGGGCTAACGAACCTCGATCCAAAAAAGCGCTTCTGCCTTACGACTCTTCCCATTCGAAGCTCATAAAGCGAGGCATAGCAGCTACATGTTTTAGGTCAGCACTTCTAAAGTCATGCCCTCACAGAGTGGGAAAAAGTTTTGACATTCAGGTCGAGAGACTTAAGGAACCAGGCTTCCCTGCCGATGTTCTCGTGGCAGTTGCAGAGGCTCTTAGAAAGAAACTGCTAAAAGGAAAACAAGAGCTCCTGTTACGACATATCACACCAGGTGACCAAAACAATAGGACGTTTGAGGTTATGTCATATGTACACAGGCTCTCCCACAACTTGAAGAGAGTGGCAGCGAAATTTGGTGTTGACGTCGTGTTTTCTACGCTCCTCAAGCTGGCAATGCAATGTGCTTTAGCAGATCGAGAGAGGGAAAGAGAACCAGGTTGTGGCACAAAACATAGAAAACCATACGTCTCATGCGCAACAGATATTGTTTATCAGTTCCCTCTCCGTAGTGGGTCTGTGTACGTTGGGCACACGGGCAGATGTCTAAACGTGAGGCTGGGTGAACGTGCCTCCTAACTTCGCCAACAAACTGGGGAACACGTTCCAGTGCATTGCAAGAAGTGCGATGGTTGTTTTCCCCTGCTTAATCGTACTAAGATTGTAGGACGTTGAAAAACCCAATAGGCTAGGGAAATCTTGGAAGCCCAGGAAATTTCGAAATTTAGTGAAGGCACATGCATTAGTACCCCATCTGTGTATCTGATGGAGAAGTAATTGAAGTTTTTAAAACGCACTTGAATTTTCTTAGCACCTTTTATTATCTATCGCTCTTTCTCTTTTCTCCTTTTTCTATCTTTTCCCACACGTTTTAAGAATATCAGTTTGTTTTTACCTTGTTTTATGTTATGCGCGTTCGTGTTGTTGCTCTGGGATGGGGTGTGGTTTACTGTCGCATTTCATTCTATTCAGTTGTAAGTGCAGCAACCGTCCTGTCTTCGCCCTTCTACGTCACGCCCATATGCTACGTTTTTGTTTATAATATGGCAGGGCCACCCACGCCCCAGGCAGGGTCAGTGAATGTTGCCCTGCCAGTGTCAAAGCAGGGCGCGCCGTTCCATAGGTCGGCATCCCGCAGGACTTCCGGCCGTCGGTGGAGGCCTGAGTTTAACACAACCGCGGCTTCTCCGCGGTCCTCCAGCACCTCTGTGGAAGTGATGGACGTAACCCTCAATCCGCCAGCTTTGCAGCGGCGGTACAGATTTGTTGGGCGAAAAAAAGACTGAGGCCGCATAAGTAAATTCATTTTCATTCCCTCCCAAAAACATGAACACGGCTTTTTTAGTTCCGTGAAACTGCAGAGGACTGTAGCGGAATTACAGTGGCATGAAACATATTTTAGGGTCAATGTTACCCATAGTTTTATGTCTTCAGGAAACCAATCTTGGTCCACAGCACGTGCATATCCTAAAACATTATAAAACTTTTAGACGCCATTGCGAGCAAGCAAATCGACTCTCGGGAGGCGTCGCAGTTGCCGTTCAAAGCGGCGTTCCAGCTCAAGAATTCAAACTCAAAACAAAACTTGAGGCGGTTGCAGTCAGCATCGTCAGCTACAAAACACTAACAATCTGTTCTGTATACATTCCTACACATTCACCATTAACAGTCCGTAATCCACAAGAACTGATATTAGTGTACTTCCGGAGCCATATCTGTTAGTTGGGGATTTTAACGCTGTGACGCTAGAGGTCGAATAATCGAAGATTTTATCCTCACAAATAATGTATGTCTTTTAAATACGGAAAAGGTCACATACACTTTCCCAACAATTGGGAAAATGAGCTCTTTAGACCCTTCTTTTTGTTCACCGTCTCTTTTTAGCGATTTTGAATGGGATGTTTTAGACAACCCGTATGGGAGTGATCACCTGCCAGTTTTTACCAGCCTATCATCCTCACCTGGAGTCATCCCAACTAAATCACGACGATGGAAGCTTCATATAGCTGACTGGGCGTTGTTTAGAGAAAAGGCCATTTTAGAAAGCATTTCCTCAGAAACGCTTAGCATAGATGAACTCAATGAAATTCTCACAAAGTGTATCATCGATGCTGCACGCCTAAGTATTCCCCAGTCCCGAGGAGTGATGCGCAAGAACGACAATATATGGTGGATGCGAGACTGTAGGGAAGCCAAAAAAACAACAAAATAAAGGCTTGGGTGTATTTCGTAGGTATCTTACTCACGCCGATCTTATAATTTTCAAAAAGGCTAAAGCTAAAGCTCGATATAAACGGCGAAATACCGAAAAAATGTCTTGGAAAAATTGTCTTCTATAAACAGCACAGTATCATAAAAATATATTAGAGCAGGTAAGAAAAATCAATGGCAGCTACTCCCCACTCATCCTTCCTCTGCTGACGGACGCTGCTATAAAGCCGCCGCGGTGGCTGAGTGGTTATGGCGCTTGGCGGCTGACCCGAAAGACCTGGGATTGATCCCGGCTGCAGGGATCGAATTTCGATGCAGGCGAAATTCTAGAGGCTCCTGTACTGCGCGATGTCAGTGCACGTTAAAGAACCCCAGGTGGTCTAAATTTCCGTACCGCTTCTCTGCGGCGTCCCTCATAGCCTGAGTTGCGTTGGGACGTTAAACCCCCATAAACCAAACTAAACCGGACGCTGCTATGCAGACACGTATTAAAGAACAAGCAAACATTTTTTTCCGGTCAACATTTTCTTACAGTGTCTAGTTCATCACACTAAACACAGCCATTCTTAAAATACAAAAACACAACCAAAAAACATAGGCTCCCTACGGCCGGCAGCACAAACGGGCCTTACAATAATTTGATTGCACTTCAAGAAATACAGACAGTACTGTCTGGAGAAGCCGCCGTGGTGGCTGAGTGGCTACGGTGCTCGGCTGCCGGCCCGAAAGACGCGGGTTCGATCCCGGCCGCGGCGGTCGAGTTTCGATGGAGGCGAAATTCTAGAGGCCCGTGTACTGTGCGATGTCAGTGCACGTTAAAGAACCCCAGGTGGTCGAAATTTCCGGAGCCCTTCACTACGGCGTCTCTCATAGCCTGAGTCGCTTTGGGACGTTAAACCCCCATAAACCAAACCAAACCAGTACTGTCTGGAGGTAAACAAACTGCACCAGGCCCCGAATAAATTAATTATGAAATTCTGTCCCATCTATCTGCACACTCTGTAGAAGTTCTGTTAAAATTAAAAAAAAATATATGGGTACTAGGGAAAATATCAGCGGCTTGGGAAAAAGCCATTATTGTTCCATTCCTAAAACCAGGAGAGCCACCAACCTCGCCTAGTAGTTACGGGCCTATAACCCTTATAAGCTGTAACGACATATTTAAAAACTTTGCGCAGAATAACACTGGATGGGAGGGAGAAACACGCACACACACCCAAGAGCGTAAGCTGTTCGAAAGGCGGAGAATTACATAGAAAAGTGCCCAATGGAGAAGAAATGAAGCTTAACAGGGTAGAACGTTACGCCGGTTGGTGTAGCGACATATTTAAAAATACGTCGCTTCATATTGAGCTTCATTTCTTCTCCATTGGGCAATTTCTATGCAATTCTCTGCCTTTGGAACAGTTTGCGCTCGTGTGTGTGTGTGTGTGTGTGTGTGTGTGTGTGTGTGTGTGTGTGTGTGTGTGTGTGTGTGTGTGTGTGTGTGTGTGTGTGTGTGTGTGTGTGTGTGTGTGTGTGTGTGTGTGTGTGTGTGTGTGTGTGTGTGTGTGTGTGTGTGTGTGTGTGTGTGTGTGTGTGTGTGTGTGTGTGTGTGTGTGTGTGTGTGTGTGTGTGTGTGTGTGTGTGTGTGTGTGTGTGTGTGTGTGTGTGTGTGTGTGTGTGTGTGTGTGTGTGTGTGTGTGTGTGTGTGTGTGTGTGTGTGTGTGTGTGTGTGTGTGTGTGTGTGTGTGTGTGTGTGTGTGTGTGTGTGTGTGTGTGTGTGTGTGTGTGTGTGTGTGTGTGTGTGTGTGTGTGTGTGTGTGTGTGTGTGTGTGTGTGTGTGTGTGTGTGTGTGTGTGTGTGTGTGTGTTTATCCCTCCCGTCCTGTGTTATTCTGCGCATAGTTTTTAAATATGTAGCTACACCAACTGGCCCAACGTTATACCCTATTAAGCTTCATTTCTTCTCCATTGGGCACTTTTCTATGTAATTCTCCGCCTTTGGAACAGTTCGCGCTCGTGTGTGTGTGTGTGCGTGTTTCTCCCTCCAGTCCTGTGTTATTCTGCGCAAAGTTTTCAAGTAGGTCGCTACACCAACTGGCCAAACGTTCTACCCTATTAAACTTACAAGCTGTCTTGCCAAATCTTTTCTAAGTGTTAGAAATATTAGGTTAATGTTTATTCTAAAATCCCGTCCACTTCTTCATGTCCGCCAGTGTGGTTTTAAAAAACATGTTCTACAGTTGACCATATAGCCCGCCTGGAAAACACAGTCCCGGGGGCCTTCATGCACAGACAAGACTGCCTTGTAGTATTTTTCGATGTGGAGAAGGCATATGAGACGACCTGGAGGTTCGGGATTTTTTGGGACCTGGCAGAGCTTGGCAATCCTGGAGCTTGGCATCCGCTGGAGGATGCTCAAATATTTAGGCTACTTTTTTTTCGAACCGTTCATTCCAAGTTCATCTCGGTGCTAACCCCTCGAGGATTTTCACTCAGGAAAATGGTGCTCCACAGGGATGCATTTTTTAGTACTTCATTGTTCATAGCAAAAATGAATTCCTTAGCCAGTATAAATCCACAGTCCATTATTTACTCAGTCTACGTCGATGACCTTCAAATTGCATGCACATCTTCTAGCTTGTAAACTTGTGAGAGACAAATAAAACTCACAATAAACAAATTATCACTTAGGCAAACAAATTAATTTAGGTTTTCTCCGCAAAAAAAACTGTTGCTGTTCTTTTCTCTTCTCGCTGCTGAGAGGACTGCAGATTGATCCCGACCTCCATTTGAATGACACCGTACTTCCAGTAAAACAAGAACACAAATTTTTAGGCCTATCTTTTGACAAAAACCTCACGTTTCTACCTCACAAAAACACCCTCAAAAAGAAAGCAACCCAATCCCTGAATATACTCAAAGCACTGGCACTAAAGCGCTGGGGGTGCGATAGGATGTGCCTGTTGCACATCTATCGCTCTGTAGTACGCTCTTCATTAGAATATGGATGCATAGTGTATGGGTCTGCGAGGCCATCATACAATAACAGGCTGAATCCAGTAGAAAACCTCGGTTTGCGCCTTTCAACTGGTGCTTACAGAACATCCCCCGTAAACAGTCTTCACGTAGAAGCAAATAAACCACCCTGCACTGACTGGAGAACAATACTTACCTGTGCATACGTGCTGAAACTAAGGTCGCTACCAAAACATCTCTGTTACCCCATAATTACTAAATGCCCATCCAGAACACTCTTCACCAACAAACATAAACCTGTAAAACCACTACTCCTCGGCTTCGAAGAAAATTGCCAAGAAATACACATACTAGACGCACTTCCCGATGTTGCCCGAGGACCCCATCAGTTGCCACCTTGGTACATGTTACCTGCTGTATGCGATTTCGCACAGACATACATCCATAAAAAGCAAACCACACAGGAATATATACAGCAAGTGTTTCTTGGAGTAAGTGAAAAATACAAGAAGTACACATATTTCTACACAGGCGGTTCTAAAATGGCACTCTATGTGGGGAGCGCGATAATACAAGGGAAATGGAAGAAAGTAGTCAGGCTGCCTCAGTGAGCTTCAATCTTTACAGCAGAACGCTACGTCATTGCTGTAGCTGTAGAACAAATAATGCAGAAAAACAGAGAAAAGTGTTATCTACACTGACACCCTCAGCGTAATTACAGCAATAAAGTTCAGAAATGCAGTTGAATCCTTAATAGGAAGCATAATACATTAAGTAATACGAGCTTATACACAAGGACATACAATAAAGTTTTCTGAGTTTCCAGTCACGTGGGCATCAGCGGGAACGAGAGCGCTGATGCAAGCGCCGCACTTGCCCGAAACGCAGAAGTAAAACAGGTAGACACACCGCATAAAGACTGCATCAAGTTAGTCCAGAAAGAACTGAGAGAAAAATGGCAAGTTTTGTGGTAACAACGAGGTTAGCACCAACCTCCACTTTGTAAAGCCCGTCCTGGATGAATGGAAGACCTGTTGGCACCAGGAACGGTTTATTGAAGTAATTTTATGTCGTCTCCGCATTGGACATACGCACATTGCACACAATCTTGCTAACGAAACAAGACAAACCTTTGTGAAACATGTGGAGAGGAACTGACACTAAATCATATTTATTGTCTTGTGCAGAACTCGGAAAACTAAGAAAGAAACACTTTGCTAAGTTTTATAATGAATCTCTTCCTTTACACCCAGCGCTGCCCTCAGGTGAAAATGCCATTGTTAACATGTCTTGCGTTTTTAGCTTTTTAAATAAGCTGGTGTTCTTGAGAAACTGTAAATTTGAATCCACGGCTTTGCTTTATTATATGATACACTTCAGCCATTTTCATTTTCCTGAGAAGAAGGCTGAGGTATTTATTTGATTGGTTGGGAGCCTCAAGATCCTTGCCCAGCCAAGGATGGCTACTAAGGTTACCTGACCTTCTTTAAAGCGTTTATTATTAGCCATATATAAATTTTTTTTCGTCTCTTATTACTAACAGGACGAATTAACATTTTAAGTCCTCTACACCACCATCTTTCAGAAAATTTTTCCCATACCTTGAGCTCTGCCCATGTTAGCCTTAGCTGCTTCTGTGCCATTAAACCCAACACAGCACAGAAACTACATGCGCTCGTCCCAGTTGTGGCGTCACACCCGGTCGTGCAATGCGAGTCAGTCTTCGATGTCCTGGTCGTTGTTCCCGCTCAAAATAGCGGGATCTGCTGCCGGGTGGCACCGGTGCAGGTGACGGGCTGCGACGGGGATGCGGGCTATTGACTGCCCTCGTTCGTCGTCATCTGGATCGTGCGCACGGTGAACTCGACGGTGATTGTGTAAGTCGGACGCCACAACCTTCGCCAAATGAAAGGTGGTTTATAGGGACGTGAGCAGCGCTGGCAACGAAGACTCGGACACACGTAATCGGGAAAGCGGCGAGGCGAGAGGCAGATTCAGAACAAGCAGCTATCCAGCATGCTCATCCGCCAGCCGCCTCCAGAGCTTAGTCTTCGTTGGCGTCGACCCGTGATCGTCTTCTTCATTCCAATACCAGTTTTATCTTACCGGTACTCAGATTGGGGAAAAACGTGGAGGCTAACATAAAGGGTTCAACTTAAGGACAGTGCAGCGAGCTATCGAAGGAAAAAAAGAAAGGAGTAATATTAAGAGACAAGAAGAGGGCAGAGTGGTAAGCAACCAACGCGGGCTCATGAAGGAAGGAAGGAAGGCCTCAGACGTTGCTGGCACATACCCACTACGGGGGAGTGGCCAAGACACAGGCGGTTAATTACTGGATACAGGAAAGTTTTGACGGGAAAAGGAATGGTAATAGTATGTAGTCTGATAGATTGGAAGAGGGAAGGAAAGGGGTCCAGTTAACTTGAAGATCAAAGACGGGACAATTGCTTAATGTGCATAATAGTACACAATGCCTTTAATGTTGCAATGTCGTACTGATTGAGGGCGGGAAAAAGAAATTAGAATGGGAGTCGCTGCGTTTCTTGAAGAAAATTTTGCACAGCAGAGCGCACACTCCTGTCGCTTCGTCCAAGCAAAGAAGCGCCAATGGAAAGAACAACCGCGGAAGACACAGGCAAGCCCAGTTGATGAAATGGAATTTGCAAAAGACGCTTCCTCAAATGAGAAAAGCGGCGGCAGAACAGCAGGAAGTGATCTACTGTCTCAGGTTCGGCACAAAAAGGGCACAGTGGGGAAGCTGCCAGGCCAGATCTGTGAAGGTAGAAATTTAGAAGGGGAACCCGGCAACGCAAGCGCGTGAAAGAGACCTCTAGTCTGCGTGAGAGCCAGTCTTTGCTACTCCAAGGATGCAGAAGATGCTGATATTCGCGAGATGATGTAAGAGCCGAGGCAGCAAATTCCTGAAATATTGTGTAGCTGCGAAACCTCACCGCAGCTGTATATGCACATGATGGCAGGACAGCAACAATTGGGCCGCTGAGAGAGGCTCTTGCTAAGGAATCTGCAACCTCATTTAAGTGAAAGCCCATGTGACCGGGTACCCAAAGCAACCTTACCGAATTTAGATGGAGCGGAATCAGGAACTTAAAGAGGCGTAATGGCCGAGAGTCAGTGGGTGAGGATAAGGAAGAGCAAATGGACAGAGAGTCTGTCATAACCACGACTTGGGAAACGGTAGATTCTAATTTTCGTAAGGCTAAGATTACTGCTAATAATTCAGCCAGAAAAATTGCAGTGAAGTCAGGAAGACGGAGAGAAAAATACCAATCCAGTGAAGGCGAAAAAATTCCCACACCTGCCTTTTCGCGATCCTGCGAGGCATCGGTAGCAATAAGAACATGAGAGGGAAAGGACCTTAGGTGGTCCTGCAATAGACCCTGAAGAAGCGGGAAGGGCTCATGACATCCTTATCGAAATGAAGAGGAAGTGGGCTTGGGCAGGGCATCTAATGCGAAGGCAAGATAACTGCTTGTCCTTAAGGGTAACAGACTGAATTACAAGGTAAGGGAAACGTAGCAGGGGGCAGCAGAATGTTGGATGTTTTAATGAGATTAAAAATTTTTGCGAAGATATGGTGGCCGCAGCTTGCACAGGACAGGGTTAATTGGAGAGACGTGGGAGAGGCCTTTGTTCCGCATTGAGTGTAGTCAGGCTGATGATGATGATCATAACACCGATAGCGCCTGAGGTGTTCACGGCAAGATGGCTGGTCACCATCGTAATCTTCTCTATGAGAGATGTCGTACATATGCAGCGATAAAACTACCGCAGCGTATGCGCGCGCCAAACGAATACCTGCCGTCTGCGCGCTGCCTAGGCACGGAGATATGATTGGGCAGATGAGTAACGACAGATGATTCGGTGGCAAACAGGGCGTGCCTCGTGGCTCACCAACAGTGTGCAGGATTTTCGCTTTCAGTGGTGCGCCTGTCTGGCGTTTACCTAGTTGCTGTTTCCACTGTCTCTTTGCCCAGTCGGCTCGCACTCATACACCGATGGAGCTTGTCCGGGCGCTCTTCACTGGTTGGTAACGGCAAGTCCAATACCTTAGTTTTTACTCTTCTTTTAGGGAGTAGACACTTTCCTGGGGGTTATTGCGGGGGTTTAGACACGCTCGTCGATGACCGTGATTGCAGGAAGTGCGCATTTATCCACTGCGGGCGCGAGTTAGCGGCTCCTCTTCGTTCTTTATAACTGAGTAGTGCGGCCATGTTTTTTCATTTTATGGGAAGAAGTAGTCCCATAGCCGTAATACATATTCTGACGGTAGCTCCACTCCTGTTCGTATTAAGCGAGCCTTCATTATAGCTGCTGTCGATATGAGTGGTCTCGTCATTATTTTCAGGAGACTTTCGTTGCTAGTTAAAATATCATGGTATTTTCGCAGGGTACTGTTTACTTTAGGTAGGGCGACCGAGTATGCCGTTTTAAGCGCGCAGGGGCCGCTCACTGTTAACTTTTCACCGTCTTTTAGGTACATTGCATCATTATAGAATGCTTGCTAGTTGGAAAGCATTATTATGGAATTCTGGGGCGGTTTCTATCAGTTAGGGCGTTTTTAGTGAAGCTGCTGAAAAAGTGATCTTCAGAACATATTCTTATGAGGCACGTTGCCGGTCTTACTAAAATACGCTTTAGATTGTATTGGATCATGGCTAGTGAAATCTGTGTTTTGCTGACAGTCTGTAGGCTTGCTGTAGAGCATGGTTTTAAGCTGGCGGTTACATTAGTGCTAAGAAAATTGACTAGAGTCTAAGAGTATTGGAAGGTAAATATAGTAGTGGAATGGAATGAATTAATGTTCGAGACGAAAGTTTTTAGGTTCTAAGACCAGTGTTCTCATATCGCGAAAATGTCGTCTATGAAACGTAGGTAATGAGCGGTTTTGATAAAAATGAACATAAAGTTTATACTTCAGTAATCATACAGAAATGTTTGCGTAGGTAGATGCGAAAGGAAGTGCCCATACTCGTTTCCATTACTTGAAGAATACAGGAACCGAAATAAAATTAGTTGAGCGTGATTACCAGCTGAAGTAGTAAGAGATGCACTTGATTTTCATGTTGATGTGGAATATGAGTTAGAATGTTCGAGAGCTCGTCGATGCGTGCATTTATGGGAATATTTGTGTACAAAGTGGTGGCATCAGCTGTAACCACTATGCTATTCTTTGGGATAAAAGCTGCGTCATTAAGTGATTCTATTATTGGAAGAAACTGCAGTGTGTCCTGGACTAAGCAAAGAAACAGCATTGGACTGTCTGCAAGGTTGCGGTCTAGAATGATTGGCAAGATCTCTGTAGCCGTATCATTGTTGAAAACGACAGGCCTGCACGGGATATCTTCCATAAACAAATCTTCTGCAGAAGCCTTGAGGATTCTTGGAAGTAATTAAAAGTGCCCTGCTTGGGGCTTTTAACTGAATTAAGAAGTTGTAGTCTGATTGTGGTATTAATTTCCTTTACACTTTGTCTACCATTATGCTGAAAATTACTTGGCAGAACCCTAAAGGGGATCGCAATCTAAATTTTTTAATAGAAACTGTTGTAGTGCTGCCTCTTTGCTTCTTTTTTCTATTTTTCGGCTGGCAGGATGACTATGCTACCAGCTTTCGCTTGGTTTGTTTGTAGGGTTTAAGGTCCCAAAGCGACTCAGGCTATGAGGGACGCCGCAGTGGAGGCCTCCGGAAAACTTCTAACACCTGAATTTGTTTACCGGGCGCTGATATCGAGAGTACACGTGCCTGAAGCAATTCGCCTCTATCGAAATGTGATCGCCGTGGCCGGGAGTGAACCCACGTCTTTCGGGTCAGCAGCCAAGCTCTGTAACCAATGAGCCACCGCGGAGGCTTTATGCTGTCACCTTTGTTTGCTTGCTTAATGGCTATATTGGTTCCAGAAGCTGGCTGGTTTGAAGTAGCCGGTTTTGTCGAGGAAAGCTTTCTCGGCTTTCGAGCTTGCTTTGTTTTTTCTGTAAATTCTTTGGAGGCAGATTTAATATGCCAGTCTACTTCGGGACTCTGTTCTGCCTCTTGTATTCACGTGGTATGCTTTCAGGGCGTTAACGCGAGCCGCTTCGGTGTGGTGAACACGTATCGACCATGTGTTAGAGGCGGTAGGTTTATTAGGAATCCAGTTTTTGTTTTTGTTTTTCGGTGGAGACCTTCTTAAGACGCGTTCCTCGAGAAATTTCGTCAAAATTATTGTTAGTTGGCCAAACTATGATTCAAGGCATCGGGCTGTCTTCGTCACTACCATTTAAGGATTCCGAAATCTCAACTATATATATAGCTGCCATCGTTCTGCAGTGTCAATTGTGTTTCTGCTGGCTCTATCGAAAATCAAAGGCGGATGTTTAGGAGTCTAGGTGGCTCCCTTTCCAGCGGAAGCATATGTCACATATGTTTACATTTTTGTTTATATTGAATCTTCCGTTTCGACGCACTACGGGCGACATACAGACCTAACAGCGTGGGAGACATCCTAGTACACGCTAGGCTCGATAGGGCACCCTCGCTGACATTAAGCTCATGCCCTATACCTAGGAGAAAGATATTCAAGCAATTACAAAGCGACGGTACTGTTAGAAGCACGGAAAGCGACTTTATCTTCGGTATAAAGCCTAGCTTTACTGCACGTCGTCTAATGTTATCAACATACTTTAATGCTCCTGTCCAAAACAATATATCAGGGAAACCGGACGGGCCCCGCCGCGGTGGCTCAGTGGTTAGGGCGCTCGACTACTGATCCGGAGTTCCCGGGTTCGAACCCGACCGCGGCGGCTGCGTCTTTATGGACGAAAAACGCTAAGGCGCCCGTGTGCTGTGCGATGTCAGTGCACATGAAAGATCCCCATGTGGTCTAAATTATTCCGGAGCCCTCCACTACGGCACTTCTTCCTTTCTTCTTTCACTCCCTCCTTTATCCCTTCCCTTACGGCGCGGTTCAGGTGTCCAACGATATATGAGACAGATACTGCGCCATTTCCTTTCCCCCAAAAAACCAATTATTATTATTATTTAACCGGATGGTCAGTGTTCTTTAGACTAAATGGCCATCATGAAAACGCCGAAAAGAGCGTGCAAAAAGCAGTGTCGGCTCAATTTAAACAAAGTGGCTGCAATATCGATGAAGTTAAAATATTCATTTTTCAAACAGGCTTCAAATCTGCAAGAGACAGAAAAGAGAGAGAGGCGTTCCTAATCACCAAATTTAAAACAAGACGACCAGCTGGGACCAACGCCTCCAAAGGAAAGTTAACATATCCACGGTTCAATCCTGCTGCATATTTCCTCTTTATCGATTATTTCACTCCACTCCCATTCCTACCACTGTCATTCTCTTTTATTTCCTCCTTTCTTTTATTACCCTTTATTCTTGCCTTCACCTCATGATATGCAACATCTGCTACTATTGCTCCGGAATTCTTGCTTTCGCACTCCCTCTCCCGCAGCCCTTCTTTCGCTGTTTCCCTGATTCCCCGTTTTATTTTTCTTCTCTTCCCTGTGTTTAGTTTTTTCCTTCCTACTCAATTATGTTTTGATTTATCCAGGCCATCTGAACTAGTCGCACCATACGGCCAGTCGGAGATCACAATGTGTGGACTCAAAGCCCTTCAAGCCCACGTTCGCAATCTCTGCACCCTCCCCACCCCTCAGATTCCTTTCTACTGAGCTGGCTTTTCACACTTTTGCGGGTCAACCGGTTAATCCTGTCTAGCAGCTATAATTGCAGGACAAGATTCAGGTTCTCCATCCTAATACCCTTCCCGCTTCATGGCCTTCTCTCCCTCACCGAACCTCTCTCCTCAGAGCGAAGACACTACTTAAACCACGCCAATAATGAACCCTTTGCCCCAGACGAAGACATGTCCTCTTTCCGAAACGTTGGCAAGCTCCCTGAGGCTTCCTCCTCCCTTGTTGTTTTTGTGCATGTCATTTTATGCCTTTCCTAGGCTGCGCACGTTTTACCCTCAAGCACTTGTTGGAAAAATCTATAATTATCTTCACTTCTTTCACTTCTAGTTATACTCGTTCTCTCTTTACTTATGTTCAATTCTATTCTTTACGATTTAAAAAAAATGGCGGTAGTTTAGCTCTGGTTAAACCTGGAGTAACGCGACAGCTATACAGCTGGCCGAGTGGAAGTTGCTCAGTTGAATTGCGAAGTCAGTCTTTCGCCGCTCCGTTTCGCTGGGCGTTGCGTCTCCATCTTCGTCCCACTTGACACGGCGCATGCGCACAGCTGTGGCAGCTCGGTTTCGCCGGCGCGCCGCGCCGCCGGCAGCAGCAGCTGCTCCGCACCACGTGAACAACCACGTGACAGCGTGGCGGCGCAGCCACGCTGAAGGCACGAAGTGCTACCGTAATGTAGCTATAGCTACAAAAGACAATGAGCGACAGGTGATCATTTCGGGCCTAATGTTTATTTCGATGCTAATAAAGCTCCACCTCTTTTTTAATTATTAGTTGGACCAGGATGATGCACCAGGAAGTCCGGTGGTCGACTGTTTGTTCCAAGGAAACGGTTCGCCGGAGGACAGCAATGGGGGAATCCCTTTTCAGCATCTTGTGTGTAGAGTGCTTCTTGCTCAACTTTTACCTGTGTGCAGCTGCATGGAAAAGATAAATTCCCAAGCACCCCGAGGTGAATAATAATAATTGGTTTTTGGGGAAAGGCAATGGCGCAGTATCTGTCTCATATATCGTTGGGCACGTGAACCGCGCCGTAAGGGAAGGGATAAAGGAGGGAGTGAAAGAAGAAAGGAAGAGAGAGGTGCCGTAGTGGAGGGCTCCGGAATAATTTAGACCACCTGGAGATGTTAACGTGCACTGACATCGCACAGCACACGTGCGCCTTAGCGTTTTTCCTCCATAAAGTCGCAGCCACCGCGGTCGGGTTCGAACCCGGGAACTCCGGATCAGTAGTCGAGCGCCCTAATCACTGAGCCACCGCGGCGGGTGCACCCCGAGGTGCAGAACTGCGTAACACCGTTTTCTTTGCCGCACATCATGCATCTGGAACAGCAGCCTAAATGTTCGACCTGAACAAACTGACGCAGCCATTCTTCATACTTTGAACCACTACAACCCATCAGCTATTATAAGGGCTTCTTGTAGCCGACACTTTAGTTCATATGTTATATGCACTTACATAAAATGAACCTGCAAACCTCAGGAACGGGCCAGAAAAGCAGAATACATGACGGCATCACTCAGGCTGACCTTCAAGCACTTCATTTCGCTCAGACGAATAGTATTAACTATGATTAGTAATTCAAACGATCGCGCCACGCAAAAACGTTCTCCCCTTTGGCAACAAAGGTGCAGCGCGTTGGAACAAAATCGTTTTCGTCTATCTCAATACTTGCAGAATGAAATGGTCACAACCGTTACGATTATCTTGTTTTATTTAGCAACGGTTTCGGACAATGGAGCGTCCTTCATCAGGGGAGCTAGAAGTTCGAACCCAAAGGAAGGAAATAATTTTAAAAAATACAAGAGAAAGCAAAAAGATAAACACAAGAATAAACTGAAACAGAACAGAACAGCGCACATAGCATGACTCGCTCCCTAGCGGTGCAGGTGTTGAGGACTGTTGGAATGTAATTTACGGTAAGCTGTCAAGGCCACGTCAATTCGCACTGCTCAAAAAAAAAAGTGACCGTTACGATGGCGGCGTGTCCCCTCAGCGGCAGAAAAGCGGCCGCCCAGACGCCGTGGGGAAACCCGGTCCCACAGCGAGGCACTGCAGACAGCAGCCACTAGCCGTTCGTCAGAGGGCCGCCTCCACCGCGTGTACCACCGTGGACAATTCCTATAAGTGGGCTAGAAGGACCGGGAGGAAAAGGAAACCAGCAGAAAAGGAGGAAGAGTTGGGAGGAGGGGGCGCATGGTGGTCAGGATAAAGTAAAAAATAACAAATAGGAGCTTCTTTCGCGTCTTTCAGTTAGGTTTTTGAGGAAGGCAAAATTGCCCAAGTTCTCATTCATACCACGGGTTAATGCCCGAAATTTGTGTATCAAATACGACTCTCTCTGTTCCTTTTGGCGTCTTGTTTGAAAGTCGAACTGAAAGAGGACGACCCGGATGCCTTCGAATGTATATTGGGGGAGACATAGGTGCTTCAAAAAGGGCAGGTTTGGCAGTGCGTGAATGTGGCCCTTGTGTTTGTTGAATCGCAACGTGAGCGGCGTTTCTCTGTATCCTTTGTATTGAATGCCGCACACACCGCTGTGTAACATGTAGACTACATATGCACTGCCGCAATTTAGAGTTCCTTTGATCCTGATGATAAACTCAGAGAAGGTACCTTTTGCAATGCTTCTTGTCAGCATGTTGCGTTGGCAAGAACGCCCACGAGGCATCTGCGTTGCCGTGCATTTCGTCACGTGCTGCATTTCAGTGTGTTCCGTCAGGTACTCGTGACGACGTAGCCCATTCCTTCCCTAGCATTTCCAACTGTCGGCTCGCGGGAAATTAGTGAAGCCCTCCAAAAGGCGCCTCGTTTAGTATGTTCGTCAGCGCCAGTGTCATTTGTGCAGCGGGGCCTCTTTAGCCATGCATCTACAGCGGCGACTATTTTTGTATTTTTTTGTACGCTTGTGGTGGCCGCGCTGCCCACGCCCCCCGCACCGCCTTCCTCCCGCATTCTCGCGTTTCACCATCTCTTTTTTTTTCTTCATCTCCCAAACTTGTCGTTCTCTGCTCCCCTCACGCACCTTTTTTATTTATCGATTTTTTTTCAACTGCTGCTGCTCTTTGCGTGTTAACTTCCTTTTCGTTCACCTCTGAAGCTCAAAAACATGAAACGTCAATCTGAGGCGATACCACAGCAATCCTGAAGACCGCACCGCGGTCGAAACGTCGACAATAAACGTGTATTTTAGAAGTGCCTACTTCACTCAACATACATATATTATATATATATATATATATATATATATATATATATATATATATATATATATATATATATATATATATATATATATATATATATATATATATGCCTAAAAACCTCCCAAACGTGTCTGGCGGCAGCTCAGTTAATAGTGAGCGGCTGCTCGTCGCAACCTTAGTCGCAACCCAACCCAAGCAACCCAAGACCCATCGATGGCACTACGTGCAATAGAACACTGGTCCATCACTTGGCCGCTGCACCACTACACCAGGAGTGGTAGGAATACTCTCATGGAGCTATGAGAGGCGAGAATGACCAAATCCGTATATATAGACATTAACCCATTATCGCTACTTGAACCGCAGTCCGTGAGCACTGCGTCTGAACACCGGAACCGAAGAGAAAACAGAACTGTTGAGCACATAAGTCGCATTTAGCCTAAATACGCAAATCGGCCATCATTTTTCGCCTCTTCTATGACTTCTGGTATCCCCGACGTTAAGCTGGCAGCCGAAAATATCGCCAGAGAACAATACTTGGCAGAAGCCGTCGCCCTGAACGACTTGCGGACACTCCTCCAAGTCCTGGTTTTGTCCGAAATGGGCACACTGAAGGTGCAGCGACTGGCCGCGAAGCTCCACGCCCTCGAAGACAGCGATGCCATCGTTCGACTGCAGTGGGTGACAGTCTGCATTGGCACGGGCTGCACCGAGGCGGCCGACCAGCTAGCCAGAGCTTCCCATCTTGCTTCAGCGCCTTTTTTTTTTTCTCTTTTCTTTTCACATATTTCTCTTTGACGTGCCAAGATTCGCGATGCGGTGCCAGCTCACGTTACAATATCCGAACCGCGTCGAAGCCAGCCGCCCTCTCCTGCCCAACCCGGTTCGGACGTCTGGCACGTGCGGATGCCTGTCTGCTGCTCCACGTCAGGATCGTCAGCTTTTGTATGACGGAGTGTGCCTTCCGCCAAGGTTTTCAGGCCTCCGCTTCCTGCTCTCACTGCGATAGACCGACGTGTCGCTAGGTCACCTTCATCTGGAGAGCCGGAACAAGCCACCTACAGCATCGTACTGGCGACATCATTCAGGAAGCCGTAACTGCCCTCACTCTTCCGGCCACACACCGGACAACACCTACAAGGGGTCCCGTCACGGTACTGGGCAATGTCGACCTTCCAAGAAACATCAAGGAGACGCTGCAAAAGGGACCGAAGTTTTGCTTCGAACCCTCAGCAGGACGTTCCGAAATACTAGACACGGTCTGCGCTTTGTCTGTTCTTTTGTGTGCCTTACGTCCCGTCTTGTTCGCACAGCTTGTACTCATTATCTTGGACGGCTTTGTTGATTTCTTCTTTGCATGCCTTGGTTCTTATATTTGCTGGCTCCTCAGCGAATAACATTAGATAAAGTTAGCGCTTGTCTTCATTGTTCTTTCGTTGTGCTCGTCATTGAGGCGCTACTGTTTCCTGTCGCAAACATTCTACATCATCTGGTAGGAATTGAAGTTCTAAAACAAACTTGGCTGCGCATTCTTAGTTTCTAGTTGAATCGCGACATTGGCCTGGGTGTTAGTTAATATTGAGTTTCTCCTCGTCGGGAACTTTCCAGACTGCTAAAGGCCTGGTAATGTCGTCAGCATGGAATTTTCAGCCTGGTGAGGATGAATAGGAAAAAAAATTACGGACAACCTAGCATGCTTAGACAAAATGCGAATTTCTAGGCTTGGTTTCGAGGTTTTGGTTCGAGCATTGGTTTTAAAGGTCAACTATGCTTCATCAACATCACCATCAGCCTGAGTGAAATCCGACTAAAGGCTTAAGAGTATAGCGCGATATCTTTAATGGAATATGCCCGTATATGTGAAATTGGTCACTGTATACTTTACATTCACCGATTCCTGAGAGTCCTCGTACCACTCCTGGCACAATAGTGCAGCGGCTAAGTAATGCGCGACAGCCCTGCGCTGGCAGGTGCTGCCACCGATGGGGGCTTGTTATACCCATGTTGCTCTTCCCTATCAACCTCTCGCGACCAATCATTAATTTAACTGACACCTGCCATTGTGGGCAGCTTGCTCACAATTCGATGGGCCGGTTTTGCTGGCTTCATAAGGTCATGTAACCTAGGTGACTCAGCTAAGTTGCTTCTCCGGGGATTTTCGCTCACAGCGCCGACGCCCTCGACGCATGTGACGTCGACGACGACGACGCGAAAATTTCTGCAGAACGGAAGCCTTAACGCGGTCGCGTTTTTGATGTTACTAATGAATTCCACAGAGTAAAGAATAAGAGGAAAAGAACTTAGGTTATGGGCCAGTGCCTTTGAAATTATGAGAGCCACAATAAATGCTTCGAAAAAAAAAGAAGCCAGAGGAGCCTGGTTTTTCCTGCGTAACTTTATCACCATCGCTTGAGACAATTGAAAGAGCCCAGCTTTGACTGATCGGTCAGTGCGAAGTTGTTAGCTCCAGCAAACCTTAGTTTTATCACGTCGGGTGCTTCTCTTGGCCTTTCATCGAGAGTACAATTTCTCATTGGTGAAACACGGTCAAAAAGTAATCAAATTTCACCACGGGAAGCGTTCGTCATTAAAATATTTACTCACTTCTTTTTGGACACTCTCCCGTTTTCGCAAATGACCTGCACACAGGGCTTTGTGAGGTTTCTGATCGAGCCGTGGGGGTAGGGACGGTTGCCCTCCCAGCATCCCTCTGTAATAAACAAGTTCTCGCCATCCAAACATGCATCTCTGAAGCTACAGACACTCGTGCCGGACACCAGTGTGCTACCACAAGAAGTGCAGTTCCTGTTTTAGTTTTACCCTGTACTAAATTCTGATATAAACAGAAACTGCAACTAAGTAGTGCTCGGTTATAGGTCAACTTTGACGTTCGGGAAAAACCTGTTGCAGGAGTTCCCCCATTGTTCACAACAGATACTCAGGCAGTAGAATGAGAATATAAAAATTAAATATAAGTGTAGTTTTAAATTCTCAAGAGCTTAAAGAGCTGGTAGGTTTATCACTCCAGGTTGAGGATCTAAATGTGAGTGGCCCAATCAGATTAGGTGAAAAGGAGAACATTGGAGACGAAATCAGGCCCCTCACCGTGCATGCGAATATAAGTGCTCGTTAGAGCCTAGCAAAGAGTTTTCAGCTAGTAGGTGTAATACTGTTTTTTCTGTGTGCTTCCGCTGTAGTAATCGCCCAAAGACCACAAAGGCTCAACAATTCGCTGCAACGTCCAGTTCTATACCTGGCTGCCACCTATAAAACAGCACTCTATAGCATGAACGTGCTACAGATACGTCTCCTGACTTCTTACAGTAAAGCAGGAGCTCTGAGCTCTAGTATACGCCTTCCAGACACCTGTAAATGGCTGCTCAGTACATGCGAAGAGTAGGATTTTAAAAGCTCTAGCCTTGCGTTCATAGCTTCTACTCCACTGGAAGAATGCTTTTGATTAAACTGATGAAGGTGCGTGGAGGCGTGGGTTCGAGTGACGCGGGTGCCAGACATTTGGTGTAATAAATTTACACTTAGCGCCACGGTGTTTTCATATAACCTCACGCCTGGGAAGTGCACACGCCCATTACTGACTGGAAGTTGCATCTTTATTCGGCTAATAAAATATCGAATCAGACCGTAGTTAATTTACAATCAAGACTTCCGGATGCGATAACGCCACTCGTGAAATGTAATCAACGCTCAGGGTAAAAATTTGTGATAAAGTTGTAAACATCACACAACTTCGATTCATCATCGTTATGAGGAACTGTGTTAAACTTTTACTGACCAATGTCTTTAACTGCCCAAGCAGCACAGGTCGTCGGCCCAATATTCCAACAGGATGGTCCCATCCTGGTCCTTTGTAGTGCCAGCTTTGCCAATACAGTTCCAATGTTGGGCCAATTACTTGTGCTGCTTGGGTGGCGACATGCCTTATGCACGTTATGTGCATATTATTAAGTCGAGCTTGAATTTTAGCAGCCGCAGTGGCTCAGTAGTTATAGCGCTCGGCTGCTGACCCGAAAGACGCGGATTCGATCCTAGCCGAGGCGGTCGAATTTAGATGGAGGCGAAACGCTAGAGGCCCGTGTACTGTGCGATGGCAGTGCACGTTAAGGAACCCCAGGTGGACGAAATTATTTCGGAGTCCTCCCCAACGGCATGCCTCATAGCCTGAGTCACTTTCGGACGTTAAACCCTCATAACCCATAAGCTTGAATTTGATATCAACACGTTCTCAGAAGTCAATTTTTCTTAGTAGCCAGCTCTTCCCGGTCAATCTACTCGGGTCGGTAGTGCGATAATGCGTGCGTACAAGAGATGGGTACATGTTCGACGTCCAGGCGGCGTCCCACAATTCCTACTCCCTCACGTTTTGCGAGGGCAATAGGAAGATACTCCTTCCATAAGAAGTTCTTAAATCATCCGGGGCCTTCGCGAGGTTTCTTGGCATTTGTTTTCGGCTTTCACACAACTGGAGCGCTCATCAAAATGGACTAAATACCATTTATTGATAGCTGACCTCGTACCCACTGCTCAGATATTAGCGGAAGTCAAAAATGCTTGATATTGTCTTTTTAATATGGGCGCATAATCGAGCGTACTGTAAAGTTTTTATGTCTTTGTAAATTGGGCAATAAAGGGCTGAATTGCAACGAAAAGTTTGACATCTCTACGTGGCATATTGCAAAAAGGAACATAGCTTGCGAAAGATATTCCCACGGTTAACGCGTATAGTATAAGCTAGTGAATTGAGGTGTCATGCTTCTCCATTTTAAAAGGAAGGCTAAGGTTTTAACGTGCCTGCTTCCATCACAAAAGCATACACTGAATGCCAGTATAGACTACCACAGGTAAAGTGTACTGACGGGGGGGTTTAAAACAGACAGCTTTGGTTCTAGACTATTTGATTGGGCTTCTGACAACAACTTGATCTGCAACAATTCCGGATTGCCTACGTTTGTTCGGAGTCAACGCCGCTCTCCCTTGGATTTAACTTTTTCCTCCTCTTCTAGTACACTTTACCACAGGGTCAGAAGCAAGTCTATTATTGAAAACTGCCAAAGCTTCTTGAATAGCAGAAACTACATCGGCATGCTACAAATGAGAAACGAACTATACTATGCAGATGACAAAATATGATTGCTCGCAAACTAACCAGTTTTGTTCATAAAAAAACAAAGCAAATTAGATGTGCATACTACCATTTCCACTGTTCTTTTCACCATAACACTCGAGCACGGCCAGCGCCAGGAGAACGCCAAGACAGACCATCAAGGAACGCATACTGCAAGTTTTATCGTGGCTTTCGAGTTACCCTCGACCTCGATGAAGATGAAATTGCATCGCACTTTTATACCCTTGTAGTCACATCATAGAAAAAAAAAACGAAGTGAAGAGAAAGAGATTAATTGCGGTGTTTTTTTTTCGTATTTGCGTCATCTCGATTTGTATTGCGTGATCTTTTTTGACAGCGGTTGGAGTTGAGCGCCTGCGATTTTAATGGATATGGTTTACGTTAGTGTGCTCTTCTATTGTCTTTTTTGTCTTACAGCAATAGTTCTATTTGCGACACTCGAAAAGAATGCGTGGTTATCTGTCAGTATCACTTTACAGTTTTTTTTTAATGCTGTCAGGCGAGGAGAAGCACTAGTGTTGCTTACAGTGAGAATGAGAGGAGGAGGAGGTGGGAGGGAGGGAGGGAGTAATGCCAGATAAGGTTACCATTGCAGGGGATGTGACGTGTGGTGAACAGCGCATCATGTGAAAGAAATCATGAATGTGAGAGGAGCAATGCTAAAGTTACAGGGAGACGAACACGCCGCTACATAGCCCCTGACGAGTGTAGCTCTTCTCATCGAGTAAGAGAAAGTCATAAGGCCCCGCCAAACCCTTTCAGACGCATCTTGCAAGCTGCACTCAGGCGGGGGCTAGAGCACGTTAATAAGGAGTGGCGTGAACAGAGCGCGCGCTCGAACGCTAACCGCAAACACGCTGCCTGATACTATGCGCATGTCATAACGTTTATGCCACGCTACCTAAAGTGGGAAGCTCAGAAAAAAAAATGGCAGTGGCTTAGCTCAGGCATGCCAGGATATACGTTACTAGAGCTGTAGTACTCCGCTAGTTACGCATGTTGTCAAGTTTGTTGTTGTGACTATAATGTTAAGCATAGAAGAAGTATTCGGTGAGACACATTATTTATTCAAATGTTTTGACAGAGATAAACGCTGCCCGATGATCAGTAAAGTAACACACAGTTGTCTCAATGCTGCCTACACAGAATTTAGACTGGTTGCTTTCACTCAGATACACAAGGTTAGTCCTTCCGGTCCAAGATCCGAAGTACCCAGGTTCGACCCCGACCGCGGCGGCTGCGTTTCGATGGAGGCGAAGCGCTAAGGCGCCCGTGCGCTCTGCGATGTCAGTGCATGTTAAAGATCTACAGGTGGTCGAAATTATTCCGGACCTTTTCTTCATTTCTTCTTTCACTTCCTCCTTTATCCCTTCCCTTACGGCGCGGTTCAGGTGTCCGCCGATACAGCGAGACAGATACTGCTACATTTCCTTTGCTCCAAAATAAAATTTTCATAAAAAGCCAGTTCACTTTGATGCGTTCAGCGGAACGAACGGTATGTATGATCCATGCGACGCCTACCGTGGAGACCGACACCGCGGACCGCGGCCGTTAGGCTAAATTGGTTTTTGGGGAAAGGATATGGCGCAGTATCCGGACACATGAACCGCGCCATAAGGGAGGCGATAAAGGAGGGACTCCGGAAGAAAGAGCGGCGATGGCGGCGACGAAGCGCGCGGCGCACCTGTTCCTCCTCCCCGCGGTTGCCATGGTAACGGCGTATGCGCACAACTTTCCTCTCCCATTTACCATGGTAATAGCGCATGCGCGCAATTGGTCCCTCGCGTGTACCGCGAAATGCTCGACTGGTAGCCTAGTGTAGCTCCCGCTACCAAATAGAACCTTCGCCTGTCTGTTCTGGCGACACTTCTAACTTTATTCGTAGCATAGCTTGAGGCCTCGCAATCCGCGACTGCGTCCGCGAATGCATTGCTGTTGTAAGTACTAGCAAGTCTGACGACCCTAGTTAGCGTTGCAGCGCTTGCAACGGTCTACACTGTTTTTTTATTTATTTCATACTAGAGATCGTCTCACAGATCCAAAGATAAGAAATACTGAAGTACACATTGCAAATCAAAGAGCCATAAGTAAAATGAATGACTAAGAAGGAAAGTATGCACAATCATTATCCTCTGTCAGTAATTGTGTCGCCGAATCGCACTACAGTTCAGGGGGAATGAGACTCAAGGCTCGGTAATAGAGAGAACAATTTTTATAAGTAGTTTAAACTTTGACTGAAGCCGGCGAGGCTAACTGAAAGGGTGCGTTGTGTCGATTCAGCCGGTTGCGTTCTTTCCTGGAGCTGGCTTCAACGCTGTGCATCTCTGAGCTGGAATCAGTAGGCGGCTAGCGTGTCGGTGCTTGCGAGGTGAGGTGACGGCTGCCGAGCAATGAGACAGTCAGGATGACAGATGTCAGCCCTGTCTAGTCACTGTTGCCTAGTGCGCAACGAAACTAGAGACTGCTGTCAGATTTCTGGTACGGGGTGTTCGCGATGGACAAGACCGAGGTTGGAACAGGCGGCGAGGTAATCAAGGGGACCGATGTTGCATTCGATCCACCTTTTTCGAACTACCAATTTTCCTACTCTTCTGTACCTCGACCTTCACGTCCATTGCCGACGTGCGGTGAGTCGTACACGTAGGAGCGCTCCCCCTCCAATGCTGCACCTTAAAATCCATTGCCGACTTGTGATGAGTCACCTACGTAGAGGCGCTAAGATTCCGTGCTCACCTTGGACGTCTATTATCGACCTGCGAAAAGTCACGCACATAAGGCGTACCTGGACTTTGATGGTTACTGTCTACTTGCGGTGGGCTGAGAGACGCTGCCATTCCTCTTCGCACCTTGGCGTCCATGATCGACGCGTGCTTAGTGAATAAAACAGGAACGCCAATCCTTTATTCTGCGTATTCTTGTCGCGCACTGTAGGCTGAAGCATGTTCCGTTCGTCACTCAAGGATAGAAAAGGCACGGTAGTAGTCTAACGGTGGACGGAGGCTTTAATTGTGCTGTGAAATAAATTGATCAAGGATTGGGTGAAAGGAGCAGAGACTTAATATAAACGAAAACGTTTGTCCAGGTGTCGCTGACTTTTGCAATTTCCCCCAGCAAGCAAAAATAGTTCATTTCCTTATTTCTCTCTGATGGCATACAAGGAAGGGGGCATATTTGAACGACAGTAAACTGAACTCATTGCTGAAAACCCTGAATTTTTGGGCTCGTCGTTATTTGAGTACGCTTAGACAAAAATGGGCACAATTTGTAACTTGCACACAAGAAATGAATACAAGATTGTTTCATAATGCCACAAAATTTAGTAAGAAAAATAATGCTTTATAGATAGCAAAAACACTGTGACACTTTCTTATTTCGCTTCGCACTATCAAACATTAATCTATGAGATAAACTGCACATGATGTCCTTCACATGCTTCAAAACTTAATAAAAGATCACATACAATTAAACTGCACAAAAATTCATTTATTCTTTAGAATACTGCCTCGATTCATGAGAAATTTTTCATCAATCATCTTTTGCTTGTTTCGTGAAGCAGCGGAAGCCTGGTAAAAAAATCCACGCTAAAATCTACATCATTGAAAACAAAGGTTATCTAATAAACTTTTTGTGAGGTTTTCCTTGAAACGGATTGGATATAGCTCAGAATTTCCGGACAGCCGGTGTCTACGTAGAGGAGTTTAAAAAATATGCGATCAGCGTCTCTGCGTCTAGAGCCCACGAATTAAAGATGGCTTGTTTTCACTTAAATTTCAAAATTACTTTGAAAAGCACATCACCTATACCAATATCAATCACGCGATTACGAAGGAAAAGCTCAGCTTCAAAAATTTGCTGGAGAAGGCTTTCTGTGACTAACAGTTGACAGCGAAGTCAACACATATTGGAGAAAAATGGCAATAATGACTCCGGGTTGTGTTTATCTTTTTTTTCAAGTTGTCCCTGGCGCCCCAGGGTTCCAGGGTGAGGCGAAAGCAGCGCCGCGCCAACTTGCGGCCATGCATTGCGCCCACGGGAGCGTTCTCGTGAACCAGCAGCCGGGCGGTTTGATTTTCCTTGCCCCGCCGCGGTGGCTCAGTGGTTAAGGCGCTCGACTACTGATCCGGAGTTCCCGGGTTCGAACCCGACCGCGGCGGCTGCGTTTTTATATAGGCAAAACGCTAAGGTGCGATGTCAGTGCACATTAAAGATCCCCAGGTGGTCGAAATTATTCCGGAAGCCCTCCACTATGGCAACTTTTTCTTCATTTCTTCTTTCACTACCTCCTTTATCCCTTCCTACGGCGTGGTTCAGGTGTCCGACGATATATGAGCCAGATACTGCGCCATTTCCTTTCCCCAAAACCAATCATCATCACCATCATCACCACCATCATCATCATCATCATCATCATCATCATCATCATCATCATCATCATCATCATCATCATCATTATTATTATTATTATTATTATTATTATTATTATTATTATTATTATTATTATTATTATTATTATTATTATTATTATTATATTATTATTATTATTACGCGTCTTTGCGTATGCCGACAACATGACCTTGTGGTCCTGTCATCCAGATGCGTCTGCAACAGTCGGCGCTCCAGCAAGCGCTGGATGCCTTAACCTCACGACTACCCCCTTTGGGTATGACACTATCGTGCAATAAAACGTCTCATTCGCATTGGAAACAGATGTGGCTTACGGGAAAGCAGCGCTTTTACCTTCATGGTAGATAATTATCAAATTCTTCAAGTAGAAAGTGTGCGTGTTCGAGATCTTCTACTTCATACATCTGGGACAAGCACTCCGTGGCTAAACGCGACCCGTAAATCGGCTCACGCTACTATCGGTATGATTCTACGCATATCTATGCGCTCTGGCGGTGCGCGCTCTGATACAGCCCCTCAGCTCGTGCGCTCCATCCTCCTGCCGCGGATAGAGTACCAGGCCGAAATTCATCGCCTCACCCTTCGACAGTGGGACTCCTTTGAAGCAATAAATCGGGAGGCTATGCGCGCCATAACTTATATCCCTCCTATTACAACCATACCCATTCTGCAAGAGTACGCTCAACTTTTTACATTAAGTGAAATCATCGAAAAGCATGAGGCAAACAGAGCACGCAAGATGTCGTTTCAGCTTCATCGTTTACAGACGCTTCCGCCATGGTCATACTGTCTATTCACAGACAATCGCTCCTCTGCTTCGCCGCCGATATCAGCCGCGCATCTACCTCCGGGGTGCATGTATACACCGATGAATCACACACAGCACTGCAGCGAGTTACTGCAGTTTACAGTCCCTCCAGTCCTCATCTTAACTCCCGCACTGCATATAGCGAGGATACTTGCGCTCCCTACCCTTGGCGTTTCAAGCGATACACAATTTAATTACTTCCCCTCCCCTTGCTCCAATTTTTGATATTGTTCCTATTTACATTGACTCATTTGCCAACCTTAAGCAGCTTAAGGCTGTCCGGCGCACATTACAAATTACGCAATCCATTCACCAACACCGCATTTCCGGACATGCTCACGATCAGCGTAATATTCATGTGGATAAAATTCCACACCTCGACAAATCAGATATCCCGCCACCTTCCACTCTTCCTCCAGATTCGTTCCTGTCCAATGTTTCCAAGAAACGGGCTTTCCGTCAGTGAACACGCACTCTAATTCCTCCGTGTTCATGTCCTCACCCCCGTAGTTTCTCTCAGGAGGAGGATGTATCCGTGCACTAGATTCGAGCAGGAACGGCTCTGACTCCCTCTGTGCGTCATCGGTAGCGTGGCAAACGTTTAGAAGTGACTGTCAATCGGTACGTGTTCAGCTCTTTGACCGTCTGAAGGGGCTCTCTGTTCGACAAGACCGCATTTGGATCCCGCGGTGTGTGAGTCCTCGGGTCAGTGCAGGCACTGTCTCGTTTCCTCGGAAGCCCTCGTGGGCCGGAGTCCAGACTAGATTAATTAGCTCTTTCGGTGTCGGGCCGGGAGCCAGAATTCTGACTGTAAAACATGTAAAACAACATTGCACGAACAACCTTACGCACATCTTTAACCTCTCAACAATAACAAAATAAAAAAAATTCAAATAACCGCTGAGCATAAATTATATCGCCTGCTTCACACAGCGAAAAGAGTGCTGCTTGAAATGCCGCAGTGTTAAAAATATATATACCAAATACTTCGCTATATTCTATGATTGCTTTCATGGACTGAGCTGAGAATAATTCGTAGTTATACTTTTACGAGAGATTGGAGTTCGCGATCACATTTTCGCTTCAAAAAAAGATGCTTTATTGACTCTGGAAAAACGTTGTAACTCGTGAAGATTAGAAAATAATTTTCAGGAACGCTTTGAAATTTAACACTAGTAAAAAAAAGTGTTTTTGTATCTTTCGAACCTACCCTGCTGCCTTAAAGTCCATGGAGAAACCGTAGAAGTCAACTACGTTTTGGTGAACCAGCTGACATTTACTTGCAAATGAGCAACAGCCACCAAAGTTCGAGTTGTCAGATCCTTTTTAACTTCGTTATAAAGGTCAGCTCGCAAATGGAACTTTAGTGGGTCCAATATACTCAGGAAAGTGTACAGCGTATACAAATTCACCTGTTATAGATAAGAGCAGTAAAGCGACCACTACTAGTACGATGATCACTGAGGCATGCAAATATTGCGAGTACATCTCATACCACCCGAACACTCTAGTAATTTAGCTTTACGCCACCCGTGATGCTATGGAAGCTATAAATAAACAGCCTTTGTAAGAGAAGCCTGCATATACGCAGATTTCTTAACGGCTCTTAAAAACAAAACCGATACGAATGGAGTAATCAGGCGCAAAGAAAAATTGGCAGAGGTTTTATAAGTCGAACCGAGTAGACATGCGAAAGCAGCTGTTTATTCATCAATTGCAGGGGCACTTAAGCTTCGCCTTGAGGGTGTAACGTAATATCATTCTTAAAGGTAAACATTGAGAAAGACGAAGAAAAAATGCCCACGAAACATACAACAAACGCTGAATCACAACAGAAGGTTTATTCTCAGGAACCTTCAGTTGTGAGACAGCGCTCGACCTGTGTTTCCTGTGCTTTCCGTCTACGTCTTTCGCGCTGTTTTGTCTTAAGAAATGTTTGACAGACTAGGTCGTTTGGCCATAGGGGTAATATCTTTAATGGGGTAATGCACATATATGCAGAATTGGTCATCCTCTAATTAACATTCATAGAAGGCGGCGAGATCTCATGCTATTTTTCTTGGCATGGCGTTGAGCGCACGAGAAAACGCACACAGGAAAGAGCAGAAGATGACATTTTCTGCTCTGTCATCTTCTGATCTGTCACCTTCTGCTCTTTCCTGTGTGCGTTTTGTCGCGTGCGCAACGTCATCCCAAGAAAGCTATGCACCAACTCGCCCAGCAAGAAGTTCTTTTAGATTACCTCGTACTGCTTATTACCAGCGCAGTGCAGCAGCGGTTAAGCGATGCGCCACTGCGCTGGCAGGTGGCTGTTTCTATCACAGCCATCTTTATTGATTGTGCTACCCATGGTGCCCTTTCCTAGAAACATCTCGCGCAGCTCGCACGATGGTCCTCCTAACTACCCCGACCTTACCTGAGTAGCTAGTGCGATGTTGTTTCGTTTTCCTTGCTATCCAAGTAACTGCGAGAGCCTACGCGATAACTCGGGTAAGCTCGAGTAGTTATAACTCGGGTTTCCAGTTGACGATACAAGATCGTACGTATGGTGACAAAAATTTTGGTCGGTGTTGGTAAGCGTATCAGTACTTTCGCATTAATAGATGCTTGCAATACAAAAGAAGGAAACGCATCTAGATGCATTGGAAGCAAAATTATCGAAATGTTGGCGACAGTAGAGCTAAAGGCCTCACAAAACACCGTCATCTTCATCACCCTATCTATTGTCCACTGCAGGATAGAGGCCTCTTTCATATATCTATTTCACCCAGTTATATTCTAGCTCCGGCCACCTTATTATGGCAAATTTTCAAATCTCATCCGTCTACCTGATATTCTGCTGCCACCTGCTAGGCTTGCCTTCTCTTGAAAACGACCATCGATTATCTTGGCTTCTCTTTACATGCCCTGCAAATACATTTCTTCTTCTTGATTTTGGACTAAGGTGTCATGGATTCTAGTTTGATTCCTGACCGACTCTTCCTCTCTCTTTTTTACACTTATCATTTTCATTTGCATAGCTGACAGCGCTACCTCAATTCGGGTTTAATCTTGCAGCTATATGTAGCGTCCTCTTGAGGCTTAATGCTAAACTGCTGTTTATAATCGGAGAGTACCCACCAAGTCTAACGTCACACCAGTTTTAAAACAAGGGATCCAAATACAGATATCTTCTATCTATTCGCCCTACGTACAGTGACCTTTTGGCATGCTCACGCGAGGGGTCCAGGAGAGCAGGCGCTGCGCACTGTATTTCGTGGCCGATTGGGCCGCTATTACTCCGAAAAATGAAATTCTAGGTGAAAAATCTCGCAATTTTTAGTTTACTTTCAAATTTTATTTTCAGAAGCACGCAGAAAAAGGGAAAGCAAAAAAAGATCAATTATCACGAGGGAATTCAATTTGTTTGCAAACTTTTTTGGCCCGAGAAACGTCAACCTGCTTCAATATTCAGAGCTTTTGGAGGCCGTATCTGCTAAGCGACCTTATAACGCGTTCTCGCTACACCTAGAAGCCGTTAAACTCTAAAAATCAATGCGAACAATTAGCTATTTTTATCGTTGCAATTTTGTGGTGCGGTCACTTTCAGATAAATCAAGATTCTCAGGCCCTAATCGTACACCGTTTTCCGCGAACTACATAGAAAACTACCAATTGATGGTGAAACGAGCTGTACCTGCTTCAATGGACGCCGCTGTATCATTTGCCGCTACCCAAAGTAAACCGCCCAGTAACCCCAAAACCCGAACGACAGTTTGGATTTGCACTGCACCGGCAATAGTTTACGTAAGTGTAAGTAGGATTGTACTTCCTGCTGTCGAGACCGGCCCAGTGTGCCGGTGAGGCGTGTCTCTCGTAATTTTGCCTATTCAAGCGTTACCTACACTTACAAATTATATTGCTATCAGTTATTCAAACGGGCGTACATCAATTGAGACATTGCGCATCTTTCTCTTTCCCTTTTATTGCCAACCCCTCATCTTCCCACCGACTTCACAAGCAGTAGGTGATGCGTCAGCTTTACTAGTGGGGTCCCTTGTGGAGTTCTGCTGACCGAAATACTACCATCTCACACGAAGACAGGCTCTAAGATTTGTAAAATTGAAGATTTAGCAACGTAGTTTCATCTTTTGAATGCCGTATAAGAGACTGAAATACATGGATTCGAACGTAAAATTTGTCTAGAGCCAGTGTAGTATAATTCATACTAAAATGTCTGTTTAAGTCACCCTTGAGTTCAGTTCACCTAGGGCATGCAAAAGTTTCCTGCATTCACTATATAAACGCGATAGCGTTAAAGGCCCCGTTATGCAGAAAATCCGGTGTAGGCTTCGGCGGCCTCGGCGTTGTGAGCGAAAAATCACTAGCATGACTCTGGCAGGTGGCGCCCAGGGACAACTTAGGATGCAGGTGGGCCACGTAGGTCACTTGACATTGCGGTGACATCACAACTTGCCCACCGGAAAGGGAGCAGACTGGCCGTCGTGGCAGGTGGCAGTTAAATTGACGTTCGGTCGCTCGGGAAGAGCATCCTGTGCCACAGAAGGCCGCTGCACCACAGCGCCAGGAGGTGTACGAGGACTCCCAGGGATCTGCGAATGTAAGGTAGATTGGTTTATGGTTTAGGGTGGTTTAACGTCTCAAAGCGACTCAGGCTATGAAAGACGCAGTTGTGATGGGCTCCGGAGATTTCAACCAACTGAAGTTCTTGAACGTGAACTTACACCGAATAGTACACGGGCGTCTAGAATTTCGCCTGCATCGAAATTCGGCCGCCGCGGCCGGGATCGAACCCGTGTCTTTCGGGCCGGCAGCCGAGCGCCATAATCACTGAGCCACCGCGGAGGCCGAATGTCAAGTAGGTTGGTTTGGTTTATAGGGGTTTAACGTCCCAAAGAGACTCAGGCTATGAGGGACGCCGCAGTGAAGGGCTCCGCAAATGTTGACTACCTGGGGTTCTATAACGTGCACTGACATCGCAGAGTACACGGGCCTCTGGAATTTCGCCTCCATCGAAATTCGACCGCCGCGGCCGGGATCGAACCCGCGTCTTTCGGGCCAGCAGCCGAGCGCCGTAACCGCTCGGCCACTGCGGCGGCCGAATGTCAAGTAGAGACTGACCTTCTGGATATATGTGAATTAACCCAATACGCTATTGCTTCATAACCTTAACCCGCAACGAAGTGTCCAGTCCAATTTTTTGCGTTTAACTTAGCAGCAAACCTTACGATATCCTCCCTAAAAACGATACAATAACAAGGCTTGTTAGAACGGCTGAAGCACGTGTTTTTGTGTACCTCAGGTGACCTGTACTAAACTGGAACGTCACAGCTACAGTTGGGTTCAACACTGCACAGTGACCTGCTCTGATAATTCACAAGCAAGCCACATTTATTATTAACCATCAAGATGCAAGAGTCTCTCCGATCTAAGGTGCGCTCGGCTCGCAGGCCATCGCACGCAGCGCTGGACAAGAAAAAGGAAGTTGGGCGATGCAGCCGCAGCGCGTGCAGCGCAAATAAACCGTTCGAACCTCAACGCTGTCGGAATTGGTTCTTCTTCGCCCTAGCTCCGACAAGTGGTAATAAAACAGGATCCCTCTTGATTTAATTAATCAGGAAGCATGGCCCAAGCCAGAAAAATAGAAAATGACCTCTAATGTGTTCTTTCTTGAAGAAGTTTCGCTGCATTTTATCCACTTTTCAAGCCAGATGCAAAAATCGTATCCCAGTTTGGTACCCTGGTTGTCAAGAGATATGATAAGAATAAAACAAAACAAAGATAAAAACGTAATCACACAGGTTATATGCGTTTGTTCTTTTGTGCTCTAGTTTTATATAGTGTATTTATATACAGCGTGTACAGTGATATGCAGGCTTTACGATAAAGCTAACGCTCGACAGACTGGCTGGCACTGATGTCAGCACCGCGAATCGTTGCCCGCTGTAGCCGCGACAATGCTCGTGGTATGTTTTCAGCGGCTGCTGAAGCTAGAGTGCACTTTGATTTGGCTTTATTTGACTTGTTTTTCGCCTGCGTTTGACTGACAAGTAGAGGGCACGCTGTTTACTGGCGCCTTTGGACGCGTTTGGCTCGTAGTTCTGGTCTCATGCGCACACAGAATACACGTTGGACTTCGCTTATCTCGGCAAACAGACACGGCGTGCGACAGTTCATGCGCTTTTATTTCCGCCTAAAAGCTGACACTTGAAAATAAATACCGGGAAAAAGAGACAAACAGCAGCTTCCTGGGATTTGTGATACTACGGATAGAAAATAAATCTACCGCTTAGATTAATTGTCCGGGTTCTTGGTTTCTTCATAAATTTTTTTTGACAGCGGGCATTAGAGTGTTGTCCCAGGTTAGAGTCCGGCTTCCAGCTATGTCCACGCTGCTAGAGAGATCTTGAAGCCTGGCTTAGCGGGGCAAAAGAGGGGCGTTGTCCTGAGCAAGCAAAATCGTGAAACCGGGTGTCTTCCGCTTTTCCTTATCAGTATTTCTTTTAATCGGCAGCTTTGACGTCAAATTAAAAAGGCGCGTAGTCTATCGAACGCGATGTCGGGTTACCGATACAAGCAAACTGAAACATTTTTTCTGTCGACGTGTGAGAGCACAGCCAAGGGCGAAACGTGCCCGTCAAGGGCGTGCACTCTCTCCGTCGGATAGACAAAGGCAAAAAGCAAATCTAACTGCGCTCCAGCTGCCCTTAGCGCTGCAAATATACCCGAAGCATTGTGTGTGCTACAACGGCCAACGCTTTCAGGCGCTTGCGTCAACAAAACACCCGCTGCCGAGCTTTCGTGTTATGCATGCTAACGGCGGTGAATGCCGATCGTGAACATCAGTAATCGCTTTATCGTATCCTTATAGCTTATATGATGCATTTCTTTCTTTTCTTTAGTTTTTTGGTTTTGCTGTCGTTTTCGCGCTTGTTTTAAGATGAAAGTTCAATGAACGCTTTTCCAGCATCTTGGAATGCTTATTTCCAATTGTATTTCAAGCTACGTTTATAAAGCACATGACCTCCTTGGATATCTATCACACTAAGTCAAAGCAAAACCTAGGCTTCTAGAGTATATCGCAGAAAATTTTTCGTCTCCTCCATGCATCACCGAACAAGGCGAGAAAATCAATGTTGCCTTAAATTTTATTGTTTTCCTTTTCTGTGAACACCCTAGCAACTACTCCACTTTGGAATTAGACTTCGTGACAAAAAAAACTTGCGCCAATGCATTTTAAGTACGAAATTCGACACGTACAGTAGGGGCCAAAACTCTCTGGACCACGTGTTACTTAAACAAAGGCGATAGCTTTGCTATTAGCCGGCGGCTGCAGACCACGTTGTCGAGGTGAAAGTCTGAAATTTTGTTTTTCTTGTTGTTTTGAGCTCCATAAGTGTGGTGTCCAGCCAACAGCTAATAGTAGAGCTATCTGCTTCGTTTGAGGAACCCGTGACCTAGAAAGTTTTGTCCCCGAGTGTACGCTTTGCACCTAATATGATTGAAGTGTATTCTGCATCGTGATTGTTCTAATAGGCGGATGTTTTACTTACCTTGAATATAGTTCGTTTCTTTGTAGAACTCAAGTACTTAACAATCTTCATCGTTTTCAACGCATTCTCAGCCACGCACAGCAAATCTTACATTTATGAAACTATTTTAGGTTTTGGTGTCTTGCGCGTCGCATAGAGCAGAAATACGACATTTTATTCATTACAGCGTAGGCTATAATCCGATGGGTACCAACCCCGAGCGAAATCCCCCATTGTGTGTTCCTTTGTCAGTTCGCAGCAAGCCTAGCGTGAGCACTGCCGCGACACTGCCCGCTCATCATCCTCACTCCCTTTCATACATAAGAGGCAACGCAGCGAAGGTTGTGGAAGTAGGGCGCCTACAAAACCATATTCAAGCGAACGCTTTACTGGCCGCGAACTTGTGATTTCGCCGTGGCGGTGCTGTGACATGACGTCACAACGCGCGCTTCGCCGCGCCTTTCCTCACAATCGAGCTTTCAATTTTAAGTTTTGTCTTTCTTCTTTCCCTCCCTCCTTTATCCCTTCCTTTACGGCGTGGTTCGGGTGTCCACCGAGATATGTGAGACGGTTACTGTGCCATTTCCTTTCCTCAAAAACCGAACAAAACAAGTGAGCCGACGGCGTTCATAGAGTTCATTGGCGTTGACAACCTTGCAAAGCCCGTTCATTTTCACGAAAGGAAAGGCGCACAACCGGTTCTGTTGGTCAGTGGAGACCTCAATCTCGCTTTCATGTACGTGGCGTTGGTGTCCAACTGCAAAAGCATGCTTTGATTGCGTTCCGCACATTGGATAGGCAGCGCGCCCTCACTGCCACACTGGGAGGTGGCATGCAATGAATGCTTGATCGCGAGAGATTTGCCATCAAATGAACGCTGCGGCCTAGCTATTGCTGCAGTGCCGCATGTCAGCCACAACGCAGTCAGCGCTAATGTATTCAGGCCACATCTTTCTCCCACCCCCGCCACATGTATGAAAGCACGAATGAGGCATCCACATATCCAGGGAGCCAGCTATGCGCACTTCCTTTACTCAAAGCCATCGCCGTGTCACCGCCAACGCCAATAAACACCGTGAACGCCGGTATCTTTAGCTTTGTATATCCTGGATTAGCTGAGCTAATCTGTATTAATTTTTGCTCCGCCACATATCATTCGTTCCTCTCGAAGTCTCAGTCAGTGTTCGGACTAAAACAAAGAGCGGTATGAAACGAAGAACTATCATTGGGAATCAGATACGAAGCAGTTAGGCGCTCAGTTTTTCTAGTTCTATGGGTATAGTTTTCACTGAATTTGCACTAAATTTTAGGCTCGCATTGAGCAAGAACACTTCGGAAGTGATGTGGTGAACAGAGAAGCAAAAACCCAAATATTTATGTCCATAATTCCATATTGTATTGGACCAAAATGCAACTAAAAGTACTTTTGGCTTCTATAGCGCATTTTTGCCACATAAACTCATATGGTTAAAATACACTGCAGATAAGGTCCCCAGCAGCGAAAACTTGGATATTGACAATGCCTGCTAACATTTTTTTTTTGAATAAAAGTCAAGTGCAGGCCGCAGTGCTTTTGTGGGATGCGACAAAAGAAAGCCGTGAGAATACTACTTAGTAGCTCCAGGGCACTTGGCATATGCTTAGCGATATCCGCAATTATTAGTTGTTTAGGACATGATTAACAGTGCAGGATTCCGTTGAATTTTTCTCCACCTTTCATTCTCTTTACCCCGCCTTCTTCGTGCTACGCTGTCTTACCTGGTGATGTTCTGATGTTGTCCATGCCAGGCGGCAAAGAAGGTGTGGGCTGCAGACTTCCCTTAAAAGAACGCACACACGCTAATCTTTGTCAGAATTCAGCAGGATCTACTCGAAGATAAAAATATGTTTTCAGGAAAGGAAATGGCGCAGTAACTGTCTCACATACATATCGGTGCACACACTCTGAATATTTTTTTTTAATCGAAAGATTCACTACGCTAGGTAAACCCGATTTCACCGGGCGTTGCCGATTGACCTTCAAGGTAGCCTAAGGCCAACTGTGGCTATAGGCCTTACCATATGTGGTCCACCATGGTGTCGCACCACCTGACCTTTGACCTTTCGATTCACTGGTAGAGGGCAGTAGAATAGGCCGCAGCGTTCATTGGTTGATCAATCTCTCTCTATCAACCGTTAATGTTTCTGCCACCTTCCAAAGTGGCAGGGTGGGTCCGCTGTCTATCCAGTGTGTGGAACGCACACAACGTTACAGACGCCAAATCGAGTCTATTTTGCCCTATACACTACGGGATTCCAACTCTAATCAGGTTCAGCAGTAGTTAAACCGCAGCTATTTTCATAATGAAAAGATAGATTTTTTGTTTTGTTTAAATTATTCCTCTACCACCTATTTTGCAAATTTAAGGTATTTGCATATCTTATTCTATTGCGACGGCCTTATAAAATTTTTCTCTTCGCCGGGCTACCTTGTTTGCAGTGAGGCAGGGGCAATAAGCGCGAAGCGCATACCCCTGCGGTCGGGAGAGACAGTAGATTGAACGCAGCCTATTGGACCTGAGTACCTAGAGCAAACATTCGCTCGCCCACATGTTCTGTGGCTACAACTCGCAACAGTTGAAGTTACAGGCACGATGCGACGACTTCACAAAAATTACATTCTTATGCTATGCAAGCCAAGCACAAGTGCCTCAAAAGAGTCGCTTCCTGATGACACATTATCATTTACACCATGAATTTATCATCTGGAGCCGAAAAAATTACTTGGTTTGTGCGGTTTGTACGTCCCTTTTTTATTCCAGGGATATATTATTCGCAGAGAAAAAACCAGATTTGGCATTTCGCCCACTAAACTCCCAAACCTCCTTGAGTAGTATTAAGGCGCAACGGTATCTCGCCGCTCAGTGAAGCTAGAATATCCCTGAGTTTGAAACAAAATGGCGAGTGCAGGCATCCGTTTACTTTGAAGATTGCACCGACTTCTTTTCCTGCTTGAACAATGGTCTCGAAAAGAGAGCTTTCCCTCATCTGGGCTGACTTTAACAGCAGCATAGCAACGCGACGAATGTATGGACATATTCTATAGTACGTTGCCACATTACACTTCATTCTCTTTTTTACTTTAGTGAGGAGTGTGATTTCATCACTCTTTGGTGGTCCCTATATATTTTTCTTTTCGTTATACTTTAAGAGTTCCAGAACATGCGAAAGGCTCTTTCTTCCATGCAGTTCCCCATGTTTACTACCCACAGGAAAGCCTGTCAACGGATCTGATCGAACGACAGAGAGATGTGATATGCCTGTACGAGCCGAATGATGTACTAACTTTTTTTCCTGTAAATGCTCGCCCGAAAGATTTATTTTCACGATGTAATAAATTTTCCTAGAACTAGCTCATCGGGAGCTTCTCAATTTTCTCCAGGGGCGAAGCGAAAAATTCAAGGTTTCTAGTGTCATAGTCACCGTTGCCATGCAATGCCTCCAACGACCATCGTCTTCCACCTCCCAGACGCTTCCAGCCACGAGAAGGCCACACAGGAGGGCAAAAATCAACCTATAATTGCACTTCTCGCTAATCGCTAATGTGATTTCTGAGCACAGATGCTACTGCTGTATTTGAACCACAGGCGACCTCAGAAGGCGCAATCAGTACCAAACGAAGCCGGCCCTGGGTTTCGGCTTTGGCTCTCCAGGAGCGGCGCGTTTCGTGGCAAGCGCTCCCGCAGACGGAGCACCAGTCTTGCTCTGTATAACTCCTCTGGTGTGCCGCTCTAGACTACACTAACTGTACCTTTCCCTCCACTTTCCTCTGCATCTTGATGCCAGTACCATACTCTTGCATTTTCTTCAGGCGCTGTCTTCTTTATCGTCATAATTTTATCATGCGCTCTGCTCTTCCAATACTCTGGCGGTCCAACAATGCCTACTCCGCCTCCGACGAAAGCGTTTAGCCCATAAACAGGCGCCTCAAAGCTGCACTCTAAAAAGCTACTGCGAAAATCAAATTCAAAGCCACGTTGGGAGGGCGGTAAGGTAAATGCCAGCGTGAAATGTAAAACGAGGTTTGCGACATTACATGTATAATGGCTTAAAGCCACTACGGTGGCTGAGTGATTATGGTGCTTGATCGGTGGCCGAAAATGCGCGTGTTCAATACTGCCCGCGCCGGTAGCATTTATCATCATCATCATCATCATCGTCGTCATCAGCCTGACTACGCTCACTGAAGGGCAAATACCTCTATCATGTCTCTCCAATTAGCCCTGTCCTTTGCCAGCTTCGCCCACCGTATGCCCTCAAACTTATTAATCTCATCCGCCCAGCTAACTTTCTGCCGCCCCCCGCTACGCTTGCCTTCTTTTGGAATCCACTCCGTTACCCTTAAGGACCAGCGATTATCTTGTCTTCGCATTACATGCCCTGCCCAAGCCCATTTCTTCCTCTTGATTTCGACTAGGATGTCATTAACACGCGTTTGTTCCCTCACCCACTCTGCCCGCTTCCGTTCTCTTAACGTTACACCTATCATTTTCCTTTCCATGGCTCGGTTCGCTGACCTAGACGATAGCATTGAGATGGAGGCGAATTGCTAGGTCCTTGCATGCTCTACTCCAGGTGGTTTAAGTTATCCACTGCGGCGTTCCTCATAGCCTGAGCCGTTTTGGGACGTTAAAACTGCATAAAACATTTGAAATCATTTCTACGCCTTCGCTGTTGTTCATAGAAACTGCCCGCCGCGGTGGCTAGTGTCCTTGCCGTTGGGCTGCGGAATGTAAGGCTGCTGGATCGTGTCCCGGCCTAGGCTGCCGCATTTCGATTCATGCGAAAGCTAGAAACACCAATGTGCTGTGCGATGAAATCACACTTAGGACAACAGCTAACGCGAAGCTCCACACTACGGCGTCGCTCGGAGCCCATGTGCGGTGTGGGAGCAATAAACCTCACATAACGCGACCACTTCCATGAAACTGCTAGCATCGAACCGAGCCGTGCTTACCATGTTTTTTATAGGAGAAACGCCCAAAAATTTTCTACTGCGTGCGATGTCAATGAACGTTAAAAATGTTCAGTAGTTGTGGCTAGCCTTTCAAAAGATGGCTCATACCCACACTGGGGGATCGGTAAAGAATCTGGAGGCAGAGGTTGCTATTCACCTGTACTTAGTAATGGCAAAAGAAAAGCACGTGGGCAAGCAACACCGGTGGACTCTACCTCAAGAAGAGAATCAACAGAAAAGAGATAAGAGTTGTCATTAAAAATAAAGAAAGATAGGATTAAAATAAATAATTAAGTTAAAATGTAATAATGAATAGAAAAGGAAATATTGTAACACTTAGCAAGGCAGTCGATGATCTTCTAAAAAGAAATATTGAACAGCGGTACAAACAGATCTGTGGCTGAACCCAAGCGCGGTGGCACCAAATGATAGCTGGAGCAAGAGTTTCCCCACTGGCTTCTTTTTCTCCTTCTTCTTTCACTCAACTCGGCATGCCATTCCTTCCTCTGCGGTTGTGGTTTCAACATAGTTGGGCAGTTGCGGCGCCTTTCCTTTCCAGGTTAACAATTTAAAGCGCTGATCACAAGTGTGTCGGTGACATTGTCAGTATTAACATTTCAGTCTACATGCCATTAGAAAAGGTTTCGTTTTTCTCAAGGAACACCATTGTTATCTGCGCCAACGTCGCTTCAAGCAAAAATTCTGCCTGCCTCGAGTGCAGTGCCTGAGGCAACGCTAGTGAGGACGGGACTTCAGTAGCGCCTCAATGGGCAGCCAAAACTGCACACAGCCAAAGATTTCAGCTTTAAAAACGTGGGCACCGTCCATGTCAGGAAAAAGGGGCTAACAGCTATGAGTGCGTGCGAAACAGTAAGTTCTGTCGTGGGGTGCAGCTTTTGCACAACTTTTTTTCTTCTGTGCAATGCCGAGAAGGTACTAAAGCTAGTTGAGCTCACGGGAAGGGCTGGAGGCTTTTTTTTTCTGTAGTGGTGCTAGCCGCTTTTAAAAGGGATTTCACGAGGACATTGCTTAATCTTATTAAGATTTCAGGGAGAAACAAAGTCCATTAACGTGCGTGTTTTCACGGCGTGGATTTCAATTCTGCACTGGGACTTAACTTTCCTTGAGCCACAAGCAGTGTGGTAAAATATGCCTAAGACAAAAAGAAACGCGGCCATCAAGGGACTTCCCACAAAAGCGGTGTTAGTATTTTTAAAGCTTGCGTATGCGGCCACCGAACTTGGATGGCAGCAAAAGTGAAAAATGTTGCTTCACAGGAATTTTGATATTCAACATGCCCTCTCGGAGAGTAAATTACGCTTAGGAAGAGTATTAATATCAGCCTTTTTGCGACACCGTAGCTGTGGCATTTAGAGAACCTGTATCTCCTCATTTATTCCTCACATTTAAAATAAAAAGGGAGGTTTCATGCAGCGCAAAGCGTTAAATGAAGAGGATGGGAACGACGACAATAATGGCACTCATATTGTATCCTCTGTGCCTCCTTAAGCGATAAATATGAGAAGCTTATAGGAGGTTGTAAGCATTCGGTGGCTGGGTTATGCAACGAATTAGTTGATTCCGTGGTGGCTCAGTGGTTAAGCTGCTCGGCTGCTGACCCGAATGACGCAGGTTCGATCCCGGCTCTGACGGTCGATTTTCGATGGAGGCAAAATTCTAGAGGCCCGTGTGCTTTGTGGTGTCAGTGCACGTTAAAGAGCTCCAGGTGGTCAAAATTTCCGGAGCCCTGCACTACGGCGTCCCTCATACCCCTGTCATAGCCCTGTCTTCTGTTTGCGTTTTATTCATGCTGCGAAACTTGTCTGCCTTATGAATAGCAACCAACTAGCCCAATCCACCGTGCTACTTCAACGTAGTCCTTTCTTGTTTGTTCCTTGTCTTCTGTGTGCGTTTTATTCATGCTGCGATACATGTCATGCATTATCATAGCCCGAGTCACTTTGGGACGTTAAACCCCCATACACGAGACCGCAGGCCTTGTTGAGCTCGCTTTCCCGCATTTACTCTGCATGGAAGGCGTCGCTTCGAAATTGTAGCTCTCTTGCACTGAAAGAATTTTGGAGATTCAACCTACTACAGGATGCTCATGCCTTGTGTGGTTGGTACCATATAATTTTCTAATAGGGGCTTCTCGGGTGTGCCACACCACCTCGGCCTATAGAAAGGCCTGTAGAGAGGAAACGTTGCTCGGTGGGCTCAAAGGATGCGGGTGTGCCCCAAAAAAATAATATTCTGGCACAGTCACGCAGAAATGCGGCAGAGAATGTGTGTTCTGCAACCACTCGTAACCTAACTTGTGATATTGTTGCGAGGCGACGCTAGATCTAACTTTTTTTAAAAGGAACTCGCATTTTGTGACATTTTGTTTCAAATAAAGCACCTCTTGGCAAACGTTCAGAGGCCCTGAAGGTTTACTTCGCACCCACGCCATGTGGCCAATTATGCGTACCTAGCGCTCCAAATCTCTTGAAAGTGAGGTGACCTCTATTCCTACCCAGCAATGGTCAGGCTAGATGGCCTTTAAATGGCCAGGGCGAATTTATAACTAAAAAAATATTTTTGGTTTACAGAAACCTCGAGCGGCAGAACTTTTTTCAATATTATTCACTGACTCGCATGCTTCTCGACCCTTCAAGAAAGAAGGATGGCATATTTTCTTAACCGAAAGGGCAAGCGGGTAAGATCGATTTTTTTCCAGCTTGCACTAGCTCAGAGTTGTGTTGTGAGTTGGGTTGTAATGTGCATTTTTTTTCCTTGTTATTGAAACGTTGCGACCCACGCATGAAGATGGTTGGGCAAAATATTTCCAGTTGTTGCCAGCCGACATAAATTGTTGTGCTTGAAGACCTTGACACTTGGCATCCGTACGCAAGCCATGTGATGTACGAGCGTATTGTAGGCAAATACTCGCCCAAGACGCTCTTTTTCGCCATCAAGTCAGTTTTCTTGCAGCTTAAATAACCAGAGTTTCTCTAAAAGTGTTTCCAGGGTGAACTCAAATGCCAAGCAATCTTTTAAACTCCTTTTTTTTTGCAGCGCGTACTGAAGGACATGATCTTGAGGATGATTATCTACAAACTACTCTCTTGGACCCAGCTGTCGAAATTGCTTGGAGTCAGAATTCTCCGAGTTACCAACTTGAAGGCATCTGGTTCGCCACCTCGGTGCTACAGCGCGATCACGACACAGTTTAATGTGGTGAACCATCCCTGAAATAATTACAATAGCAGAGATTCATTTACTTTCATTTTAATACTTTAAGACCCACTGGGGTATTACATACGAGGGTGGAATAAAAGAAGAGATCACAAAATAGGCCGTATAACAAAGAAAAATGCGGATTCGAATTGGCTTCGCGCCGCCAACGTGGACTGTGTCTGTAAAATAGGTGTTTCAGTGCCTTTTGTTTGTGATTCAAAAGAAAACATTCGAAAAAGGTCTATCTCGTTGCGCAAAGGAATTTAATTTCTTAGAATGAACGCCAACCAAGAAATGAAAAAAATAACACGATGTCTCCAGGGTCTACTCGGTTCCTTCATCAGGTGTGGCTGGGAGCAAGTTCGTGTAGTCAGCCGCCGGGTCACTGAACATAGGCTGTGAAAGCAAGAGCGGGAGACGGTGTTTGGGCAGCTGTTTACATTCCCCTGCGTCTGCTGAATATGTCATGACTCAAGTAAGAGCCTTCTACGCAGGAACCGCTTGGTGTCCAGCACAATAGTTTCCTTGAAGTGTCATAATAATTAATAATTGTTTTTTTGGGGAAAGGAAATGGCGCAATATCTGTCGCATATATCGTTGGACACCTGAACCGCGCCGTAAGGGAAGGGATAAGGGAGGGAGTGAAAGAGGAAAGGAAGAAGGAGGTGCCGTAGTGGAGGGCTCCGGAATAATTTCGACCACCTGGGGATCTTTAACGTGCACTGACATCGCACAGCACACGGGTGCCTTAGCGTTTTTCCTCCATAAAAACGCAGCCGCCGCGGTCGGGTTCGAACCCGGGAACTCCGGATCAGTAGTCGAGCGCCCTAACCACTGAGCCACCGCGGCGGATCCTTGAAGTGTCATCTTGTGGTCAAATGCCTCGAGTGTTCCTCCACCGCACTTCGTTCCCTGTCTACTCGATTGACATCCACTCATTTCGTGGCCGCTATTTCTTTCCTTTTTATCCCCATGGTTCCCTCTCCACGTGTACGGCAGCCTACTGGGCATCGCCTGGTTAACCTCCCTGCCTTTCCGCCCTGCTGTATCTCACTCTCTCTTGAGCTACTTCATTCTTTCGGGGAAGTTCTTGGTTTAGCCAATGTACGACGCCCACAACTTTGAGCAGTGGATCTTGTATGCCACTCCTGGAGACTTTTCTTTCGGATGACGGTCTTTCGGGCGTGGGAGGAGGCGTGAGATAGCGTAGGTCGGTTTGTGTGCCGCTTGTACGCCTTCCTTTCTTAGAATGCGGGCCAAAGTTTCACTGACGCCTTTTACATAAGGAGGGCAAACGCGTTTTTAACGGTGGCATGTGCTTGGGCCAGAGCTGGAATTATTTTTGTTTCTATGGAGTTTTTTTCAGCTTTTGGATGATAGGCCCAATGAAGGAGATGAGGTATTCATTTTTATGGAGGGCAGACAACTGTCTTCTTTTCGCTTCATTTCGCTTCAGGAACGGAATAAAAATTCAATAAATTCGTCACTAAAATTCTTATGAATATGCCTTGTGGGGTGTGGGGTGGTTGGAGCCGAATTGGGGGTACCGTCCGGTGAGGGTTGGCTTTATATTCTCCGAGAACTGTAAGCCTTTTTCGTGCCTTGTGGGTCGAACGTCGAGAAAAGGCAGACTGCCCTGCTGTTCCCGCTCGACGGTAAACTGTATGGCTGCTTCGGTGGAATTTAGGTGAGACTGGAGGTTTTCTACTTGATCGAGCTTTTGCGTTTTGCTATATATGAGGCCGTGCACTTGGATCATGGAATTTTGTAAATGACACGCGGTTCTTTTTCTGTGGGGACGCGGTGCTTGCGTCGTGGTAGAAAGCGGATCATAGTTTAAAAGGATTTTTGAGGCAAGCAGATGTCGTGGTTTCGTCGAATGCATGCCAGTGCCTTGCTGGCGCCCCTCAGGTATCGAAGCATAATGCGAGTGCGTTTTGTTGTTTCCGTTTTGACTGGCCTCCCTGTTCCCCGAGCCTGGCGGTGGGAAATGCGTTGAATAAAGATACGCGTGTAGCCTCTCTTCTGTATACCGTGGAACACGTCGTCTTCTTCCTCTTTTCTTTCCGCTTCGGAGAAGCCGTTTGACTTTTCTCTCCTCAGAAAAGAGGAGATAAAAGATGCCTTGTGGTTAACGGGATGATTTGAATTAAAATTTAAGTAGCAGCCGGTAGGAATCGGCTTTCTGTAAACACGGAACTTTAGATCTGCCCCTTGTCTTGTTATAAGGCCGTAAGGAATGGCAATGCGTTGCTCTTTCCTCGTTCCAGCAGCAATAGTTCCACTGTCAACTTGCCAATAGTCACCTGTGCGACACACGGTGTACTCCAATTCATATAGTGCATACATGCTCGCGATTTACAAATTCTAAATGGTGTATTGACCCCAAATTTCAGCTACATGCTTCAGAGTTTGGAATGCCGCCTAAAAGATTCGCTTGCAACGATTATCATGCGGAATTCACCAGTAGCAATAAGTGTATTTGATAATAGGTTTCTTCCCTCAAGTCGCAATCTTCATTTCAACACGAACTATGGCCAAGAAGTCAACCTTGACTTCGTTTCACATGAAGCGTGCGCAAAAAGTTCCACGTAATGACTATTTCGCCATTTAATTCATCTTCAGATCTTACAATAGCGTGCCTCAAAATATTGAATCACAAGAAGTTAAACAAAAGCGGAAATATTGAGGTTTTTGTGTGCCTCAGGCGGCCCGAACGCAACTTTGACTTCAAACCTTCAGTACGGGTCAAGCGGGCATAATGATCAGTGCTGATAGTTCCCACACTGGCCGCTATTATTGTTAAACATGAAGACGCAAGAAATCTACTTTCTCTAGATACTCGTTTGGTCCTAGTAAGAGTAACAGAGAGAGAGAGAGAGAGAAAAACGTTTATTTTGCTCTGAGAGTTTGTTGTTCTACAGCATGAGTGGAGGCCTCTGTGTGGAGCCTAGGCGGCTGCTGCGGCGAGCTTGGTCCGGGCAATCAGCTTTCGCTGCTCTTCCAGGTTCTCGTTAAACACTGCTGCCTTCCACTGCTTCTTTCTAGAATTCGGTGTTAAAGAAGCTGCCGTTTTCTTTTAGGAGCACCATGTACTATGGCATAGGGCCGGTTTGTCCCTGCAGCATGGGAAAGGGCGGTGAATTTCATTTAAAATGGCCAAACTCGGAAAGGTGTTTGTCTGTAATTGTCTCTAGTCAGCCGAGTGTTCCCTATTGAGCCTCTAGTTAGGTTTTAAACATCGCATTCGGGCTTTCCGAAGTTCTCTCAGGTCAGCGCAGTACACTGGAGAGACCTGTGCTGGTTCCTGTAGGCCATTTGCCGCTTGTCTGATGTGGCATCGAGCTATGGCATCGCCTACTTGGTTGCCCTACAGGTCGCCGTGCCCTGGAGTCTATGTGAAGTGCTGACCCATCTCGTGAGGCTCATATACCTCGGCATATTTAAAGTTGTTCCTTAGAGTGTTCTTTTTGTGCACTTCCGGAAAGCCTTTAGGGAGACCGAGGCGACTTTCAAGGATTCACCCCGTCTGCTCCGCTCGCTGGAAGCTATATCGATCGCTATATCATATCGCTATATCCTCTCTCTCAGGTCCGGTGAAGTTACTATGGGTGGCACTAACGAGCTCAGTATAGTTAGCGTCGACTACCATAACGGCCATAACTGTTCTGTCTGGAGTAGCTAGAGACGTCCGTATATGTGTAGCCAGAGTCGCTTTTACTTGGTTGTTATGTTGCTTTATCTCAGTCTGCTCTTTTTTCCTGCTGCCGGAAGGGGTGGATATGGAGCAGAATGGGAACTATCGGGTAGTTGTCCTGATTGTGCATTCGTTTCGACCAACTGTGCTTCTTGGTAGTATTGAAGCCCCACGAAGGCCAGGAAAAGGCCGCCGAGCTCTGAATTCTGGTGCTGTTTCGTTGCATTTGAGCCTGTTTTCATGAATGCTGGAGGATGAAATTACACGGAACTTTTATACTTTGGCTGTAACTCGAGATGAAAAAAACGCTTGCACGAAATGTGCAAAAAATATAATCGAGCTGTATCTGCAGTTCTTAGCTAATGATACCTAGAAAGCGAGTACACTTAGGGCACAAACATTATTTATCGCTTTACAATATCGCTACGCAGCCTGCAAAGCCGTTTTTTCTTTTCGTTCATTTCTCTTTTCTTCTGTCGTCTTCATAACTTCTCTTCATTTTATTACAGAGTTTCTTCGCAAGCAACTTTTTCCTGCAACATTCCTCGCGAGTCTTCAAACACAACTAAATGAATAATGGTCATTATAGTGTTTTAAACGGAATGCATTGTAGACGCATTTGCAACTCGCTGGCAATATTCTATTTTTACTTCGGGTTCACTCTACGTTTCTAATGCGCTCCATCTCTCGACATTGAAGGGAAAGGCTTGCTTCTGAAGTTTACTGGAGAATGCTATTTACTGAACATATTCCTGCGGCAGCGACAACAATCAATCAAGTTTACTTTAATGCTTAGAACTTTTTTGAACCCTCCTCCATACATCTTTAAAAAATACAAGCAATAAAGAGATTGAGTTTCTGTTTCAGGACCTAGAAACCAAACCACTTCGGAATATGAGGGCGTGTCAAAGAACACGCGTCCGACGCATTATTCCTAAAAGAAAATTTTTCTGGTTCGTTCAGGAGCACGCAGCTGGCCAGATGAACGCTGTACGTCTACTAAAGGCATGAAATGCGCGTATATTGTGCTTCTTCGCGTGCTGATCGATGTGTGCGCTATTATTTCTGCATACATTCAATTCCTTCAGAGAGATGAGTCACTAAGCTTTGAACGAGTATCTAGCCACGCACGGCAGCACGCATTATAAATGTTAAAGTATTAGATATTTTATATTCTTGAGCACTGCTTGAAAGCGCCTCAACACTTTTATTAATTCTGACAGTTTTGCTTGTAAAATTCGACAGTGTTTTTCGAAAAAATGAAATGTTTAAAACTCACCGTTTGTGGGATCTAGAAAAGAAGCTTTCTCCTAAGAAATTGTTATATCCGACATTTTCAAACAATTTTTCCATTTTTCTCTTTTTGCTTTCGCACAGGCACCGATATACCGTGCGGGGCAAAAACTCACAAGTTTAGCGTTCATTAATCGAAATTACACTTAGATGAGATGCAGTTTCCAGCATTCAAGCCAATAACATATTTTAGCCTTAGGGATGGATCATACATAATGCTGAGTATCAATTCAGTGCCCAGAAAGCCACACAGAACGTAAAACGTTCAGCTTCCTCAGAAGCTGTGCACAAGCATTAATCCCAAAAATGAGGCATATGCAGACCGCAACGCTTTCGTTTGGTGCGACAGCATGGCCTCGAGAGCGTAATTCATAGATGCGCCTACGCATTAGGCATAGGGAAGCGGTTACCAGATATTATACGTGCTTTATCGCAGACTGAACAATGTTAGATCCGTAAAATATTTTCCACTTTCCCATCTTTCTCCCTCGCCCTTCGTCTAACGCCGCCCTGACGGTGGACAGTTTACGTGTCGCCAAAGAAAAAAAGAAGCTGGTGTAGGTAGTTCGCGCTATCACTTTCTTCAAAATAACGTGTAAATATCAAAACTTCGGCTACAATGTCGTCAAATTTTCATCTAAAGATTTTCCTGTTTCGAATGTTGTCTTTGAACTTATTGCTCAAGGTTCCCCACAGGCACTTCAATGCACACGATAAATATTTTACAATTGAGCTTCTACTGTGAAGCTGCTTAACTGGTGGTTTCAGCAGCCGAACGGGCGCTATTTCTCCATATGGTCTCCAGTGATGCGAGGCTTACGAGAATTATGACATAATGGCCGCGTCGAGGTATACAGGTTGCTTGACATAAGATTTTACACAATTTTTAAAAATTGGGCTTATGAGTTGGAAGAGCGCTTTTACTACTACTGTTAGGCTCCTTAATTACTTAGATGCGTGTAGCCCGTCGTAAGTAATATTCATATCAGTTTTTAGGAATTCGAAAATGCGGTTACCCTCGGACCACGTAGAGCGTTTGCGAAAACTAAAGAGCCTATCGGATGTTTCTTTCTGAGCAGTGTCCTGGGCCTCATGTTGCATCAGTGGAAGTCATGACCTTCAGTGGAGAAGGAGCAGAAGACTCTACTTTGAAGGCATTTTGGAACACTGGGAATGCATAAATTGCCACACAGCGTTGGTCAGTAGCAAACCGTCGTGAGCTCTATTCCTTTGAAAAGCCCTGTTCTATCGACACCGAGAGCTTACAAGATGGGAAACTATCCTGACAAAAATTCAGTGTAATGCACTATCGCAACACTAAAGCCAGGCTACGTCACGAATGGGATTGGCATACATGTCGTCTCATACATTTATAGATTTTAGGCAAATTCCTTGCCTATCTGCAATGAGATAAAAAACCGCAAATGTTTTCTACTGAGAGCACAGGTCATGAGCTTTCTCTAAGTCAATCTCAACACTACTTGGTGCGCAGCAGGAGCTACCAGCTCGAAGCGACACCTTCCATGCATATGTGGTTAGCTCAGCACACCATGAAAATATCGTTTTAGACTGCATTCCTCCAGTTCGCAGCTAGCTTTGTTGTCCGGTGCATTGTTGTACCAGGTTGACCGTGATATAAGGTGAGTGCATTAATGACCGGTGGGTGCGTTAATGACATCAATCCTGCCGACGCACCCACCGGTTACGCCGACAGCGACCCGCAAGCCAGGGATGGGTGCCTAACAGCTATCGCTGTAAAGCATCAAAAACCTTTGCGTCGTTACCCCCATCGAAAACATGCATCGACCCGATGCTTTACAACGAAAACAAAGGTGGGCGAAAATAAGCATAGAGTAAAAAAAGAAATAATTGAAAATTCAAACACAGTGTCCACTAGCCCGATTTCTAAGGCTTCTTAAGTCTTTGGGCGCACAACATCTACGACTTCCGGCCATGCATGACGCTGCTGAGACGCTGTGGAACCGTCGGGGGCTACTTCGCTGTCAAGCTCTCCAAGTCGACGATCGATCATGCATGGGCCAAAGTACAGATAGCGGCGCTTAGGCTCTTCACTCAGTCCACGGCGGCGAATGGGAGTGCCATCTATGCATGGTCGCCCGGCTTGTATGCAGCATGTCTTCGGCGCTGATTGTAGCGCCGGACGTCGCTACGCTTTTGGTCTTTAAAGCGCAGGGAGTCTAGGCGTCGTGCTTTCTTCGCGCCCTGTATGTGGGCTGCGACGTCGAAGTTATCTTCTTCGGTAAATTTGGGCAGCTCGGCGTCTAGCGTGGTCGTGGGCTTCCTGTCATGTACAGAGGGCAAAAGCATGTCTAGAAAGACCCAATTGCGTGTTCAGCAGCTCGCAAACCCGCTGCGACAAGGAAGGCAAAAAATTACGATTAAATCCTATTACTTTAACTACACATGCTTACATCTAGACCATTTTTAACCCAATATTGACGGCCAGATACCGCGTGTTCAGCCCGAAACACGCAGAGAGCGTGTTCTAGACAAGCATTTTGCCCTCTGTACGGCCCTTAAAGGCGTAATCTGCGTGGTCTCTTGCATTCCTGTGTTGTAGGCGAAGACAACGTAAGGCAGGAAGACGTCCCATGTCTTGTGTTCAGCTTTGACGTACATGGCAATTATGTCTGCCATGGTCTTGCTCTAACGGTCAAAAAGGCCGTTGGTCTGCGGGTGGCATAGAGTTGCCCTCCGGTGGGTTTTTCGGTTGTAGCCCAGGATGCCTTGCGTCAGTTCCGCCATGAACGCTGTTCCTCTGTCCGTGATGAGCACTTCAGGGACACTGTGTCGTAAAAGAATGTACTGCACGAAAATTTTGATGACCTCTGCTGTTCTGTTCGGTAGGGCGTTTCCCTCGGCGTAGCAATTTGGCGAGCATGTACCGCAGTGCCATTAGACCTTCACAATGATAAATGGAAACTGTATTGCAAGCGAAGAGCTCTTAAAAAACGCCATTTCTACGCTCGGTTTCATTCTATCTGCCCATATTAAATATCAGTTTTATAAAGGCTTGATAAACCTAGCCGCCCCAATGACATTTTTTTAATTTCATGGTCACTACGCTAACCCGCGTGACGATCATAAATGCCAGCGCGGTGCGCTTAAGGTTTGAAGGCATTTCTTGATGAGTTAGTGGTTTAACAATTTTTATAGCCATTTCACTCATTATCGTGAGCCGAATTTCGTCTATCTTGCGCCGAGAAGTGTTGTTGAGATAACTATATTTGCTCGGTGCACATTTTTTCTCGCACGCATTATAATAGTGTTCACATATAAATGAATATAGAGCTCTTCAAGATAATATAATCTAACTTTTATGCTACGATATCCATCCGCTGGCGTTTAGAGCCTTCTCGTAAAGGTCGTCATGTGTACTTGACGATAACTTTGACAATTCACCCTCGGCCCGTTACTATGCGACCACAATTCATGTATAACTGGACTGATGGGATCGTTTCGTCATCGCTTTCATTTCTTCGCCACTTTGTCATTCCTGGCTTCCACAAGAATGAAGCAGTGCGTTTTCATTTGTTGAAGTGCAAATGTTCTGCGACTGCTAATCCTTTATATTTCAGTTGGCAAACGCACTCATCGTCAAACGCACCTGCTGCCTTCTTAGCGCCATCTGTTATATATGCGCCATACTAGCTTTTCTTTTTCTTGTGAAGAGGGAGACAAAATATACTGGCTTTAAACACAAGTGAGAACCTCACAGATGTTTATGGTTTATGGGGGTTTAACGTCCTAAAGCGACTCAGGCTATGAGAGACGCCATAGTGAAGGGCTCCGGAAATTTCGACCACCTGGGGTTCTTTAACGCGCACTGACATCGCACAGTACACGGGCCTCTAGAATTTCGCCTCCATCGAAATTCGACCGCCGCGGTCGGAAACCTCAAAGAGGTATTCAGAAGCCAAAATATGCCCACAAATATGACCTTGAAGTATACATAAGGACGTTAACCGTTTGATGTGCCAGAAGCCAGAGTCGATGAACTTGCCATCGTGTTTGCCATCGCGGCGATCCTTATTACATTTAACACTACAAAAGATATGTGTACAACTTTTCCACAACTTTACTACCTCGTCTATAGCGCTAATGACATTGGCCTCTTTGTCTTTTAACGCATGCATGTTGAAGAAAAAAGAAAATGCCAGGGTGCAAACTGCACCTTATGTATCAACTTTGAAGATTTCCAATTGTGTGCTGAGCCAGCCCTGAAAAATACTTCAATACCAACAATAAAGTTAACGTGCTTTATTATTAACTGATGATGATAATGCAGAATTCGTTTGTAATCAAATTAACCAGTGTATGTGTTTAATGACTGCAAACGGTACCTTAAATTTAGAAGTTTTTTCCTCGCTTTACACTAGGGCGATTTTCATCCGAACACAAAATTTCTCACTCCGGTTCTTTCTCCTTCAATAAAAAAATTCTGGCATGCGTAGCACTTCTGGGGAAAAGTTTTTATGATGAGAACATATATTTTGAAATCATAACCGCCGTTAAAAAAATAACATATTTTCGAACATTGGCTTGAACCAACATTTCTATTATAAAATAACAACAAATGACATTAGCGCCGGTTAGCTTTGGGACTGTATCCGGGAACTTGCTAAGGTGGTTACAGATCACATACTACCGTAAGCCGGCACAACCACGCGGTACAGCATGGTCTCGGACCCAGCGGCCAATGCACCGCGGAGTTAATGTCGGTTCAAACCACACGCTCGAGGATTTGCATTAAGTTTGCGGGTGGTGGCACAGCTTTTTTCATTGTGCACTTTCTTCCGTGCGAAGATCCAAGCCCGTTGTGTCGTAGGCGGCGGAGGAGCTACAATTTTATTTTGATCTCTTCTTTGGTTTGCGCACTTAACGAATTCCAAGACCCACTGCTAGCGCTTTGAAATCTCTTTTTGCC
>JARKHS020017606.1:0-46988 GCA_030143305.2 Amblyomma americanum | reverse complement strand
ACCTTTCATGCACCAGCCGATAATCTCAGGGCTAGACATGCAGGCCTAACAAAGTGCCTACTCTGCCATGGCAAGAAAACTTCACTGCCATTTCTTTTTGCACTGTTTGCAGCTAAGTGCATGTACATTTATTTCACTTGTTTCAAATGTCCACCTTCTAGCATTGCAGTGTGTTCTGCTATTGTTACTGCTTTTAATAGATACTCCTATTCATGTTTCTTTTCTTGTACAGCTTGCGTTGCAAATGAATGTGCTAGAGTTTGAGATCTAGAGTCATGCACTCACTTCTCGCATGATCACAAAAGGCAGCAGAAATTATGGGATACATTGTTTTTCCGAAAGAGTAGATACAGGGTTGTCCATTCCTAGCTTGAACATGCGAGAGGTGCAGCAGTGCTTTTCGGATTGCCAGTGCGTCCAACATGGCTATGCATCAAAGCAAAGTGGAACAAGAGTAAAAGGTTCTAGAGCTGGTGCTTCTAATCGTATACCACTTTGCTTTGATGCACACGTGTAATGTACAGACTAGCGTCCTTAAGAGCGCAGCCATGACATGCCGCTCGCGCGTTCAATCTAGAAATGGGCGCCCCTGTACGTTGGTTTAAAAATTCTGCTGCTAGCATTAGCTGCCTGATGCAGCACAGAAACTCACGTATCAAGAAAGAGGTCTATATAAAATAAAAGCAAGCAATAGCAGAACATGGACAGCCTGGGTTGATCCTGACCTATTACTGAATTGTGCATGACAGTGCCAACAAGAATTTGCAAATGAGCAAACATATAACAAAACATACTAATGCATGCAAGCTCCTGTTTTTGGGCAAATATGCTTTCATGAAGACACTTGATGGCACTGAAACGTGAGAAATGTACCTTAAAAACGTGTACATTTCTTCATCCTCTGAAGCAGAGTCTGTGTCCTCTGAATCTGTCTTCGGAATGCTTCTCAGAACTACAGCACTTGAGCTTGCCTTCCTCAAGCGCTGAAATATTTCTATGTCTCTCGCGTCATAGGTCTCAGAAGTGTGATTGGCTTCCGCAGCAAGTTTTCGTGCCTTCCTGCCGGGCTTGCTCAAGTTGAGCTGGTCAACTGGGACCATGGTGGCCTAAAATGTAACACAATTATGTACAATAATAACATGATGCAGGTATTAGTTGTTTCAAGAAAGCTTTCTCATGTCAATGCTAAATTTACCTTTTTGGACACAGCTGCATGCCAAGCACATGGCTGCGAGGTGCATGAGACATCTGCACGCTCCCGAGCCGCTGCCTCGAGCACAAACAGTAGTGCAGCAACATGGCTGCACACTTCACCTAGCCTGCATAACAAAGCACTCGATGATCACCCTGACATAAGAAGGATTTAGTGGAAGAAGTCAACTTACCCAGCTTTGCACTGGCAGTGGCCTGCCAGTATTTGTCCTGATGTGTCGTTAACACACACCCATGTATCGTGGCCTTTTGCAGCCGCGGTTTGCGAGGGCATGACCTCGGCGCGCACAAAACTTATTTGCACATCACCTGGCCTCCACAGGCGACACTTTCAGACCAGTCCTGCAGACGGAGGATAGTGAAGAACACCAGGAGATTAAAAAATGTACTTGTAATCCCAATGTTCCCATCCAAAGGCACAGCGAGGGAAAAAAATTAAAATGCATAAAATATCCAGCCTTAAAGGAGAACGGTAGTTTCTGACTTATGAAGCTGTACCTACATCAGATATAGACTTATCTGATAACCGGTTGGTCTGCAGAGTTTGGCGTCTAGGAGGTGTCCCGCAGTACGCAAGCTACCGTGGAAGGCGCCAGATTAAATTCGTGCACGCGCAATTTTTAACGTGTCCACACATCACGCAGCACACGATGTGTGCGTTGCCGCCGCTGCTCGCGCAGGCTGAAGGCATCCCGCTACTGCGCTACCGCAGCGAGTCAATTAGAAGAAACAGTTGACAAGTATACTTGCGGGAATATGATAATTTTCTTTTTGTTCTTTGAAATGCGGTAGGTAACACCGACAGCGATGCCACAAACGCACAAAACGGATACAAACGCCACACAATTAACGCGGCGATTTCAACCGTCTAAAACGAGGGACTACATAGCCATACGGTCCCTACGGCGCGTTGGCGCTGCTACCGTTGCCGTGCTTACCTACACTTATCTGCCGTGCAGTCGTAAGTGCCATGCGATGGTGCTATAACCAATGAAGTACTGTGCGGAATGCTTGGTTCGCGCCATGCTGAGCGGTCTGCGCGCCCTGCTTGTTTACGTACGAGAAGACACATCGGCCACTTACCTGACTCAAAGTAGTTGTAAGCCTCCAGAGCTTTGTAGTTCTCAACGTTTTCCGCAGTGAATTTGCTCGGTGAAAACAGCAGATATACAACAACGTTGCTCATCTTCACCGGCGGACACCGACGCTTCCCTTCTGCGCCTTGTACCCACTCGCTTTCCGGTACGGTGTACGGGTCCGGACGCTGCGCACCGTATAAATGGAGCTTCTCCATGTACTGCTTTTGGTCCGCACCGCTCAGGCTCACGACATAATCGCTCGCGGACAGCATGGTCGATCAAGCAGACAAAAAAAGCACATACAGCTCACTCTCGCTAGCTTGGTCGCACTGTAACTGAATGTAGCTTCGCAGCCTTTTGCCTACCACGAGGTCGCTAGCGACTGCAGCGCCACCTACACCAACTCGTTTGTTTGTAAACATGCAGGAGGTCCTATTAGCCCCTCGAATTAGCACAATGACGCTGAACCGGTCCTACCCTGGCCCGCCACCGGTTTGCCCGGTATTGCACTACCTCCGGGATCGGCCTTGTCTTTAGCGCGTCTTTACTATCCTGTCTTTCTATACCCTCTTTCAACTCTCCTACTATCTGCACGTGGTAGCGATTGTGGCTCGGCTTGAGCCAGTGAGCAGGCCTGTGCACTTTCGTTTTCTTTCTTCCTGGCAGTAACAGACAGACAGACAGACCTGGTCCTGAAAAAAATTGGATGTGTTTTTTGGGAAAGGAAATCACGCTGTGTCCGTCTCAACTCGGCGGACACGTGAACCGCGCAGTAAGAGAAGAGATAGACTCAAAGAATGAAGGCAGAGGTGTTGTAGTGGAGTGCTCCGGAATAGTGCACTGACATGGTGGTGGTGAAAACATTTATTACGGATGAATAGGAGGTATGTTTGGATCAGCCCGTAAGGGACCGATCCGTACAAGCACTAGGTGGAGGTCCCTAGTATGGGATCCCAGTGGCGGTTGCCGCCGCCCGGGCGCGCCCGACTAAGGCTTGTTGGGCCTGTAAGTCGTGGCAGCCGAGCAGGGTTGCCTCCCAGTCCTCCAGTGTTGGGTTGGGGATGGGGGGAATAGCGGGGTTGGAGGGGCAGGCCCAAACCATGTGATAGGTGTCAGAGGACACTGCACTACAGTGTGGGCAGCTGCCACTAAAGGAGGGGTCAAAATGTTTTAGCGCTGCCGGGCACAGCAATGTATTGGTGAGAAGGCGGAGAAGGAGCCGCTCATCCGCCTTCTTCAGGCCTTTACATGGACTAGGGTAAAGGCGATGACAATTTTGATAATATGTTGTAATAATGTAACGTGAAGATGTGCACACCAAAAGGGAAAAATATATTTACAGGGAAACAGCTTACAGCCACGCAGCCGAACAACCGGGCACACGAAGCCCAGCCGCAGAAACGCACTTCGTCCTCTTCGCGTTCCAAGCGCGAGCGCACCAAGCACGAGCGTTCCAAGCACAAGCACAACCGTAGCATAACTCCCGGCGGCAAAAGCACCGTCCCGGTGCTAAGTGGATGATGTAGCAGGCGTGTGGTACGGTTTGAGACGGACTACATGAACGACGTCAGTCAAAGGGCTAGTGGACGACGTCGGAGCATGAAGAGGTGTAATCTCGTAGGTCACGTCGGTCACCTGACGGAGAACTCGATAAGGGCCACTGTACTGACGTAGAAGTTTCTCAGAGAGACCTACACGGCGAGAAGGAGACAAAAGGAGGACGAGTGAGCCCGGCGGATAGTGTACTGGGCGATGCCGGCGGTCGTAAACTGACTTCTGGTAGGTCTGAGATGCGGTGAGCCGGTCTCGGGCGATTTCACGGGCCATAGTTGCTCGGGAGATGGCGTCACGTGCATACTCTGAGGTCGAGGCAGTAGAACTCGGTAGTAATGTATTCAATGGCAGCGCAGGATGCCGACCAAACAGAAGGTAGAAAGGAGAATAGCCGGTGGTATCATGCCGCGACGAATTATAAGCAAATGTTACATAAGGCAAGGCAACGTCCCAATCGCGGTGGTCGGGCGAGATATACATGGATAGCATATCGGACAGAGTCCTGTTGAGGCGCTCAGTAAGCCCGTTCGTCTGGGGATGGTAAGCTGTAGTGAGCTTATGCTGCGTGCCACAGGACCGGAGGATATCGTCAACTACTCGGGACAAAAAGTAGCGGCCGCGGTCCGTCAGCAATTGGTGTGGAGCGCCGTGGTGAAGGATTACGTTCTGCAATAGGAAGTTGGCGACATCGGTTGCGCAACTTGTTGGTAACGCCCGCGTGATAGCGTACCGGGTCGCATAGTCGGTCGCGACAGCAATCCAACGGTTGCCGGAGCAGGACGTCGGAAAAGGTCCGAGAAGGTCGAGTCCAACACGGTAGAATGGTTCGAGAGGTACGTCAATAGGCTGTAGAAGGCCAGCAGGCAACGTTGATGGTCTCTTCCTGCGTTGACAGAGGTCGCAGGAGGCAACGTAACGCCGAACAGAGCGGTACAGACCAGGCCAAAAGAAGCGGCGTCGGACCCGATCGTATGTGCGGGAGACGCCGAGGTGGCCTGCGGTCGGTAGGTCGTGTAGTTCCGCTAGGACAGATGAACGGAGACGGTGGGGAACGACTAGCAGGAGCGGAGGTCCGTCAGGACGAAGGTTGCGGCGGTATAGGACGCCATCCTGAATGACGAACAGTTGCAATCAAGGATCTCGGATGGCACAGTTGAGGCGATCAATGAGAATACGCAAGGAAGAGTCTTGTCGCTGCTCGTCCGCGATGTTAACCAGATCGGAGATAGCGAAGAGGCACGGGCCGAGGTCGTTGTCTGCAGGATCAGGCGGCTCTACAGGGTGCCGAGACAGGCAGTCGGCGTCTTGATGGAGACGCCCTGACTTGTAATGAACAGTGTAAGAATACTCTTGGAGGCGCAACGTCCAACGTCCGAGCCGGCCTGTGGGGTCTTTCAGTGAAGACAGCCAACAAAGGGCGTGGTGATCGGTCACTACGGAGAATGGACGGCCAAACAGGTACGGTCGGAACTTAGCTACAGCCCAAACAAGAGCTAGACACTCGCGCTCTGTAATTGAGTAATTTCGCTCAGCTGTAGAAAGGAGGCGGCTGGCATATGCAATAACGCGTTCTTGCCCTTGGTGACGTTGGGCTAGCACGGCGCCAATCCCATAACCGCAGGCGTCTGTGCGAACTTCAGTCGGAGCCGACGGATCAAAAAGGGCCAGAATAGGTGGGGAGGTGAGTAAGTCGACTAGCGAAGAAAAGGCCTCCTCTTGGGCAGGGCCCCAGGTAAAAGGGGTGTCTTTCTTTAGAAGGTCGGTCAGGGGGCGAGCGGTGCCGGCAAAATTTTTGATGAAACGGCGGAAGTACGAGCAGAGGCCGACGAAGCTGCGCACATCCGTAGACGACTGGGGAATAGGGAACGCCTGGACACCGCCCCCTCGCACGTCATCGTCTTCGCCCTACATAAGGAGCGGTCCGATCTGGGATTCCTTTAGTGGGCACATCGGCTGGCCGTCCGACAACATCGCCATGAACCCATTTCTGCTTTTTACGCAGATATTGACGCTAGGAACTGCTCTGACGGACAGCGCAACGGAAGAAGCAGTGTGCCGAACCTATCAGACTCACCTGATCGGAGCCTGCGCACGCGGAAAGTCATGCCGTATCGACACCAACGCCTGGACACCGCCCCCTCGCACGTCATCGTCTTCGCCCTACATAAGGAGCGGTCCGATCTGGGATTCCTTTAGTGGGCACATCGGCTGGCCGTCCGACAACATCGCCATGAACCCATTTCTGCTTTTTACGCAGGTCAGTAACAAATATGGCTCTATTCGAACAAGTGATCGTTGCCTCGTCCAGCTGATGTGCCCTCACAGTGTGTGTACTTTATGTTCGCGCATTCGGAATGTTTTTGTTGATCTTCTCATGCTTTGCGGAGATGTCGAGCGTAACCCTGGGCCTGGTAATACAGCAGAGCTGCTCCAACAGTTACTCGAAGGACAAAAAGCTATTCATAACCGCTTGGATGGCATAGAAGCAAAGTTAAAGCAGGTAGATGAATCCGTGTCAACTATAAAGGAATTAGGCAGTAAAATTACTGACATGGAAAGCACTATTCAGAGCCTGGAAAAAAAACTGGTCGATCTTGAAGACAGGAGTCGCCGCAACAATGTTATCATATATGGCATGACTGAAATGGTCGATGAGACTTCTGAATCACTTTCGGAGGCAGTAGTAAACTTATTTCAAGAAAAATTAGGTGTAGAGGTGTCTTCGATAGAGAGAATTCACCGATTAGGGCGCAAACAAACCAATAAATCGCGACCAGTAAGCATTAAACTCATCGACCACCGTGAAAAAATAAACATATTCAAGAATTGCCACAAGTTGAAAGGAAAGAGCATTTCTGTATCTAACGACTTTTCCACTGCCACAAGAACTACTCGAAAACACCTCTGGGATAGCACAGCTGAGGAGAGAAAAGAAGGCAAGAAAGTAAAACTAGTATACGATAAGATTAAAATAAACGACGAAGTGTTTCAGTGGGACAGCACTCTGAAGAAAAGAGTTCCTATAATCGAAGAACGCCGCAGTTCAAAACGGTCACAATGAATAGATGATTGCTGTAATAAGACCTTCCGTTGTATCAACGTCAATGCCCGAAGCATTTTGAATAAACTAACTGACATAGAGAGCATTGTCCTGGCACATAATCCTCACGTTGTAGTCGTGACAGAAACGTGGCTGCATCCTGATATTTCTGATTGTGAAATAACACCTTGTGGTTATACCATTTGCCGGAGCGACAGAGATGGTCGCGGTGGTGGCGTTGCCATAATATACAAAGAGTCCCTGCGGATCTCAAGGTTGCCAAACATAGAGGGGTTAGAAAGTGTTATACTCAAAGTATTCCTTGAGGAATGTCATCTAATTATTGGAGGATTCTACCGTCCCCCGAATTCGAATAACATATTTCTAGAAAAGCTTAATGAATTCCTATGCCGAAACGAAATCCGCTCAGCCAATTTGTTATTGACGGGTGATTTCAACTTTCCGTCAATAAATTGGTTGCCCGATACTCCGGTGGCTCTCACTGGTGCCTCCCAACTATTTCTCGATGTAGTGTTCTTTCATAACTTGACACAACTAGTCACTGAGCCCACCCGTGTACAAAACGACTCTCAATCAGTTCTGGACCTGTTTCTTGTTTCTGACAACCTGCTACGCCGAACACCACGTGTGTCTGTCTTAGAGGGAATATCAGACCATAAAATGTCAAGTTTATCTTTGCAGTTGCGCCCTATATCAAAGCTTCAGAAGAGAGAGACAACTATCCCGATCTTCTCACGTGCAAGTGATGTCGATATCTTAGATGCACTAGACACTTCATTTTCTTCCTTTTCCTGTTTGTACGAAACACAGAGTACCTCTGTTGAGCACATGTGGTGCTTCTTCAAAAACTTAGTTCACCGATGTATAAGCGATTTTGTGCCAAGAAAACGGAAAACTTTGCGCACTAGCAATCCTTGGATGACAAAAGATATTGCGCGTCTGGGACGTAAGCTTAAGAAAGCGAGACAACAACACTCAAAGCATCCTTCATCGGCCACTGCAGATAAGATTTCCATGCTACGCCTGTCGTTGCGGAACGCTATCAATACAGCCAAACACCAATTCCACACTGTACGTATGAAAAATTTCCTTGTTTCTTCTCCAAGCAAGTTCTGGCAATATCTCGCGCCACGCAAGAAATTGATTCTTGGCCTTTCTGCAGATAGTGCGGGTATGCACGACAAGTTAGAAACAGCGCAGGCGCTCAACCAGTACTTCAGCTCGATATTCACTCACGATGACGGCTGCAAGCCACATTTTTCTTCCTTTGATGATCTGGCACCAATTAGTGACATTTGCATAACTGAGGAAGGTGTGCTAGCTCTTCTGCTTAACTTGGACACAAAGAAGTCACCAGGGATTGACGAAATACCTAATGCCTTTCTGGTACGGTACGCTGAATGGTCCGCCAAATATTTAACTTTAATATTTAGGAAATCACTAAACTGCTCTGAATTGCCAAGTGATTGGAAACACGCAAAAATCACCCCGATTCCCAAAGACCAACACAAATCAGCACCTTCTTCCTACCGGCCAATTTCTCTTTTGTGCACTTCAGTAAAATTGCTTGAACACATCATCTGTAAACACTTGACTAACTTTCTCGAGGAGAACCACGTCCTTGATAATCGCCAGCACGGGTTCCGTCGCGGTCTCTCCACAGTAACGCAGCTTATTGCAACAGTCCACGATTTAGCGGCAGCACTAGATAGGCATAATCAAGTTGATATTGTTTTTCTTGATTTCGAGAAAGCATTCGATCGTGTGTCTCATCAAAAATTACTGCAGAAGTTAAAACCTATACTGAAACACGAGTGCCTACTCTCATGGATCGAAGCCTATCTTTCGCATAGACGCCAAAGTGTGGTTGTTGATGGTGTCCTCTCTGATTCTGTCCCAGTAGAATCCGGTATTCCGCAGGGCTCAGTCTTGGGTCCCCTTTTCTTTCTAGTATTTATTAATGACATAGTTCACAACGTACATGTTAAAATACGGCTTTTCGCAGACGATTGCATACTTTATCAAGAAATTTCTAGCCCTGAAGATCAACTCCTTTTAAGCGATTCACTGTCTGCAGTAGAAAAATGGTGCTCCACGTGGCAAATGACTTTGAATTCCAACAAGACAGTAGCGATGACTGTGACACGTAAAAAGAATCCTTTTAGTTTTACATACCGCTTAGCCAATGAGCCCCTCTTAGTTGTCAACGCTTTTAAATACTTAGGAATTCAGATAGCCTCAGACCTTCGATGGAACGAGCACATATCGTATATAGAAAAAAAAGCTCTAAGACAACTGCACTACTTGAGAAGAACGCTGGCACAATCCACACAAGAAATAAAGCTTTTAGCTTACAAAACATTTGTTCGGCCAATTTTGGAATATGCTGCGGCAGTGTGGGATCCCTGGACCGAAAGTAACAAACTTAAAATAGAAAATGTCCAACGCAAAGCTGCTAGATTTATCTTTAATTGTTACAGTTGGAATATTTCCCCAACAGCCCTACTGCAAACCGCAGGACTTGAACACCTGGCCATGCGTCGTCATCGAGAAAAATTAAAGTTATTCTACTTGTATTATCACAATAAACTAACAATAGAGGAAGGAATTTTAGTTGAGCACAAATCTCGACACCCTACACGCTCTTACCATACCAAGAAAGTTGCCGCGTTTTCATGCAAAACTAATGTATTTAAGTATTCGTTCTTTCCCCATACTATCATTAAGTGGAATGGTTTACCTGCTGATGTTGTCAATTGCGAATCGGTGGATTTATTTTTACAAGCTCTGAAGGATGTATAGGGCTCTTATGTATCCTTGTTTTGGGCCAAGTCCGATGCCTTCGTTTGCTGCCAGGATCGATGTCATTATATGTTCTATGTCTTTGTAATCGATTTTATGTTGTATGTACTGGTTTTTGCTCTGTTCGCTATCTGCTTCTTTTGCAATGTACTTGTTATTTTTATCAATATGTTTGTACCCCACTCCTGCCTAAGGCCTGTAACACAGGCCGGCAGTATTTGCTAAATAAATAAATAAATAAATAAATAAATAAATAAATAAATAAATAAGTCCTTGACGGCTTTAACTTTAACAGGATCCGGGCGGACACCAGAAGCGTCGACTAGATGTCCGAGAATGGTGAGTTGGCGGCGACCGAACTGACATTTCGACGAATTGAGCTGTAGCCCGGCTCTACGGAAGACAGAAAGAATGCTCGCCAGTCTTTCGAGGTGCGTGGTAAACGTGGGCGAAAAAACCACAACATCGTCGAGGTAACATAGACATGTGGACCATTTAAAGCCGCGAAGCAAGGAGTCCATCATTCTTTCGAAGGTAGCAGGCGCATTACAGAGACCGAACGGCATAACTTTAAACTGATATAAGCCGTCCGGTGTGACGAATGCCGTCTTTTCGCGGTCATTGTCATCAACAGAGATTTGCCAATACCCGGACCGAAGGTCAATTGAAGAGAAAAATTTGGCTCCGTGAAGGCAGTCCAAAGCATCGTCTATTCTTGGGAGTGGATAGACGTCTTTTTTTGTTATGTTGTTTAGGTGCCGGTAATCAACACAAAAGCGCCAGCTGCCGTCCTTCTTTTTAACCAGCACAACTGGTGAGGCCCAAGGGCTCGACGAGGGCTCTATGATGTCTTTACTGAGCATCTTGTCTACCTCTTGCTGTATGATGGTGCGTTCTGTACTGGACACTCTGTAGGGTCGTCTGTGAATAGGAGCTGCGTCACCGGTGTTGATGCGATGCGTGACCACAGATGTTCGAGCCAAAGAGCGGTCATCGAAGTCAAAGATGTAGCGAAAAGACGACAGAAGATACCGAAGGTCGTGAGCTTGCCCTGGTAAGAGGTCAGCAGCAATCATTTTTGCATATTCATCAGGTGGTGGGACGTCAGAGTCGCGGCAGTTCGACGAGGGTGGGACGCTTCTCACCGCCGATACGACGCATTCGGCAGCAGGGCACAGCGTGGCGAGCGACATACCTTGTGGGAGCGGCTGAACGTAAGAGGCAAAGTTGAGAACCGGAAGGGATGCTTGATTTGCCGACATGGTGACAACTGTATGCGCAAGGGCAACACTGCGTGTAAAGGGCACATCAGGAACCGGAGTAATGATGTAGTCACCATCGGGAACTGGCGGGACAGAGGAGAAACGGACATAAGTGGCGGCATCGGGGTCCAGGCGGACAAAGTCGGCGGTGCACAGTCGGTGAACAATTGGATCCGGTGGCTCTGAAGGAACAGGTAGAGCGAGTTGAACGATGCTTGTGGCGCAATCTATAAGGGCGGAATGGTCGGTGAGAAAGTCAAGGCCGAGAATGATGTCATGAGGGCAGTGTTCGAGGACAGTGAAGAGCACAGAAGTATGGCGGCCGGCTATTGAAACACGAGCAGTACACATTCCGACGACAATAGACATACCGCCATCTGCAACACGGGCCACAGTTGAGGGGGCAGGAGTGAGCACTTTCCTTAGGCGACGGCGAAGACGAGCATTCATGACTGAGACGTGCGCTCCAGTGTCGATCAGAGCGGTAACAGGGATCCCGTCCACGTCGACGTTAAGGATGTTCCGATGAGCATGAAGAGTTAAAGGAGGGTTTTCTGGTCGGGTCGTCAGAGCAGCATCACCCCCAGACGCTGCAGCCATCAGTTTTCCGACCGGGAGCGGGCATATGGGGCCGGCGACGAAGGGCGGCGAGGTCGGGGCGATGGAGATCGACGGCGCTGAGGTGACGACGAACGGTTGGTAAGCGGGGTCTGAGCGTGGTGGCCAGAAGAGGTCGTTTCCGAGGGCGAGGAAGAGCGGCGGGAATATGCAGAACCCGGCGGGTAGCGGCTGTAGGTCGAGGACGGACGGCTTCGGCAGTGTCGAGATATGTGGCCAACTCGGGAGCAGTTAAAGCAGATGGGCCTGTCATCAGGTGTTCTCCATTCATCTGGATTGCGGCTGCGTCGAGGGTAGTATGCACGTTCAGAACCGAGCTCCAGGGACATGCGGCGAGCATATGGGGCACTAACTGAGCAAACAGGTTGAATCCCAAGATTGGCAAATTCTTTGCGAACGACAGCCTGTATAAGGGATACCGCTGGAGTACTGTCTGTTGCGGGTGGATGAAACGCAACGGGGGACATTGCCTCTACTTCTTGGCGCACAAGTCGTGTCAGGCTCTCAGATGTCGGCAGACGGCTCGGTGGAGTCGAGTCTACACAGGACGACGTCGCAGTCGTATTCGGCAACCGCGTGAACTGCGGAGAAATTCGGCGGCTCTTCGCTTGTTCGAACCGGCGGCATTCCTTGATGATTGCGTCAACCGTTCCGCAGTCCTTGTATACAAGAAGGTTAAAGCAGAGAGCTAATATGTCCTGAATGTATGATACATAGGACTCTGTGGACGTTTGTGCACGGCATGCGAGCTCCTTCTTCGCAGCGAGCTGACGCCCGAATGGCTTACCAAACAGGTCACAAAGCTTGCGCTTGCAGAGATCCCAGCTGGTGAGTTCATCCTCGTGGGTCTCGAACCATACCCTGGCAGTGCCCGTCAGGTAGAAGATGACGTTGGCCAACTTTAGGGTCGGGTCCCACCTGTTGTGTGTGCTCACGCGCTCGTACATTGCGAGCCAGTACTCCACGTCGACGCCGTCCGTTCCGTTGAAGGTCCCAGGATCTCTCGGATGGGCAATGATGAACGCCGGGTTGGCGGACGCCGACGGAGCGGCCCCTTCGCTGGTCATGGTTGAAGAGCCGGCGAGCTGACGACCGCTGCGGAGTTCCGTGCTTGCTGTGGCTATACCCCGCACCTCCACCAATAATGTAACGTGAAGATGTGCACACCAAAAGGGAAAAATATATTTACAGGGAAACAGCTTACAGCCACGCAGCCGAACAACCGGGCACGCGAAGCCCAGCCGCAGAAACGCACTTCGTCCTCTTCGCGTTCCAAGCGCGAGCGCACCAAGCACGAGCGTTCCAAGCACAAGCACAACCGTAGCAATATCTTTGAATGTATAGACCGGATTAAAATCGGGTTCCTGATCGGATGGGGAGGTGAAAACAGCCCGGTGAGAGAGCGCGCGGGCGGCTGCGTCTGCTGCCTCGTTTCCTGCCAACCCCTGATGAGCAGGGGCCCATATGAGGTAACGGTGTGCGGGGTCCGTATCCCGTATGCAATTTTGGTATATTCGATAGGCTAGGAAGGGAGTGCAGCCTTGTTCGACGTTCCGACAGGCCCCTCGCGAGTCGGTGATTATGTATTTTGAATTGGAATGTGAGGCCGCGAGAGCAATCGCGACCTCTTCTGCTTGTGTTACACTGCGGGCTCTGAAAATTAGGCCGTTAACTGTGTTGCTGTTGTGAACTACCGCGGCCGTGTACCATCCCCCGTGGTGAGGGCCGGAGGCATCCACGTAGTAGACACCTGTTTTGTTGCCATAATATCGGGCTAGCGCTGCCGCTCGTGCCAGGCGCCGACCATTATGGTCTTCGTGGGACATGTTTGCTGGAAGAGGCCGCACGTGGAGGGCACGTCTCCACAGTTCCGGGATGCGAAACCTGTCTTTCATTGGAGGGGTGTGTTGGATATGGAGTCGAGCAAGAAGGCGGCGACCCGAATCCGTTAGCGACAGGCGCGTGTACTGGTTTGTAAGGTGCGCCTCCCGGAGCTCCCGGAAAGTGTTCACCACCCCAAGAGCTATAAGCCGGCTGTTTGAAGTAGTGATGGGGAGGTCAAGGGCACGTTTAACAATTTTGCGAAGGATGACCTCAAGGGCGTCCTCCTCTTGTTTTCGTAGGTGGAGATAAGGAGTCGAATAGAGAATTCGACTAGTTACGAAGGCGTTTGCCAGCCGCAAGGCATCCTTACTTCGTAACCCTCCGCGTTTGTTGGAAACCCGGCGGACCATGCGGCCCACCTGGTCCCCCACCTTACGGAGTTTGGCCAATGTAGTGTCTGGCCGCCTGTGTTTGTGGATGTAGAGTCCGAGTACCCGTATCTCATCACTTTCGCGTATGGGACCACTCTCAAGAGAGAGAGATATTTTAGTTGTGCACCTCTGTGAGGGGCGGAGGTGCACAAATTCCGATTTTTGAGGGGAACATTGAAGACCGCAGCGGCGGGCGTAGCAGTCTACTATCGTCGCCGCTGTTTGCAGGCTGGTTTCAATGTCTCCTGTGCTGCCCTGTGTGGCCCACAGAGTGATGTCATCGGCGTACAGGGCGTGCTGCACGCCAGCGACACCACTCTGCTGGGCCGGCAGGTGCATCATGGCCAGATTAAAGAGCAGCGGGGAAAGTACCGCGCCTTGAGGGGTTCCCCGCGTGCCGAGTAGGTAAGGACCATGGCCTCTATCTTGAATTCGAATGTAGGATTGACGATCCATTAAAAATTGGCTTATGTATTGGAATGTGTTGAGGCCACAGTCGGTGTGACTTAGGTTAGTGAGTATGATCTCATGTGTTACATTGTCAAATGCCCCTTTAAGATCCAGGGCGAGTACTACCCGGTCATTATGGGGGCATTCGAGGGGGTCAAGGACTTCCCGATTGAGTTGCAGGAGGACATCCTGTGCGGATCTGTGTGGGCGGAATCCAAACATGGTGCTCGCAAAGACTTGTTTGTGTTCAAGATATGTAGATAACCGATCCCGCACCATCGTCTCCATTAGTTTGCCCACACATGAGGTGAGAGAGATGGGGCGGAGGTTATCTGTGTCAATTGGTTTGCCAGCTTTAGGAATAAAAGTCAACAAAGCCGTTTTCCATTCGATTGGCAGGGGGGTGTCCCCGCGCCAAATCGCATTGACGTATTCCACGAGGGACTGGTATGCCAAGTCGGGCAGGTTCGTCAAAAGCTTGACGGTGACCTTATCCCGTCCAGGCGCAGTGCCCCGTTTCATTTTGGCGAGAGCCGCCCGCAGATCATGGAGCTGGAAAGGTTGATCCAGCTCCGTGTTCTCTCTGCCTGCATAAGAGTACGCAGATCCACGGGGGTCTTGGGCTGTACACAGATACTGGTCCGGAAGTTTCTGTGCCAGTTGAGTCGTGTTGCCAGGAAAATGGTGCATGGCTCGCTGCAAATGTTTTTGTGTTTCGGTTCGTGTTTGGGTTGGGTCGAGTAGGGCTCGAAAGAGACGCCAAGTGTTTCGGCTGGACATTTGTCGCGCGGCCGTGTTGCATCTATCTACCCAGTTGGAGTCGGCGAGTTGGGACGCGTACTCTGCCGCTTTCTGGGTAAGCTCGGCAATTCGAGCTTTAAGCTTTCTGTTGTGTTTCTGGCATCGCCATCGGTGGACGAGGCTGCGACGGGCTTCCCAGAGGTGTAGAAGGTGGTTATCCACGTCCGTGACCGCCTCTGAGAGCTGGATGTGTGTTTCATGCGAGGAAAGGTGTGCCAGCAGCTGTTGGGACCAGGCTGTGTAGCCTTGCGCGGAAATGGGTGTATTATCAAGTGAGTTAAAATTTTGCCTGAATTTCGTCCAATCTGGGATATGGGCTTGTGTTCTGGGACGCTTGAGGGGGCGTGTGCGTAGTGTAGTGTTAATGATGCAGTGGTCGCTACCGAGGGTCTCCTCGGTGTTGAGCCAGTCTGCGTGTTGTATGTTGCGAGTGAAGGTTAAGTCCGAACACGTATCCCGTGTCACGGAATTTCCTAGCCGGGTTGGGTGGACAGGGTCCGTGTGGAGGGTGAGGCCCAACGTGGACGCAAGCTCCGCCAGCTTAATCCCGCGTGACTCCTCCTTGCGATACCTCCATTGCTGACTGGGAGCGTTAAAGTCGCCCACAATAAGCAGGGGATCGCGGCCCGCTACTCTTAGTGCGCGGCTAAAGAGGTCCGCAAAAGTCACTCGCTTTAGTTTGGGAGAGCAGTACACGTTGAGTATATGCAACGGTGGGTCCCTGCGGCGGACTGGTAGGAGGGTCACCATTACATAAGAGTACTCTAGTGGGAGGTCGAGATCCACTAGATTTGCTGTGTAGTCTTTGTGGACAAGAAGACAAGACGCGGGATCCTGTTGGAACGTCGTGTAATTTGAAATTGTGGCGCCCAGGCCTGGCTCTTGGAGGGCAACCACGGCTGGTAAGGACTCGAAATTTTCAAGGTAGAGGCGGAAATTGGCCTGCTTAGTGCGGTCCTTAAAGCCTCTACAGTTCCACTGTGTTATTGAAGTTGACATGGCCGAATTTGAGATGGCGGAATTCCTTTGATTAAGGTGTCTCGCCATGATTTAAAATTCTTGGGGGGCAGGAGGAGCGATTGGCTGCCTCAGAGCCGGCTACTTGCGCCATCAAGGGGGTGATGACGGAAGGAGCGGGGCAGTTGTCCTCATTGTCCGAATCAATAATCAGACGGGTGAATTTTGAAGGGCGGGATACGTCCCTAATGGGTCCCGTCCGACGGAGGAGGCGGGGGTTGTCCGAGATGTGTTTTGAGACCACCGCGGGGACGGCAGATTTGACCTTTGTCAAGATCTGGTCCATGGCGGTCTCGATCATATATCGCATTTTAGAGGTTAAGCGCTCCTCCATCGCAGAGATGGCTGTCACGAGGGCAGGCGAGATCTCCGCGTCGCTCTCCATTGCGTCCGAGTTCTGCGGGCTCGGTGCGGCGGACGCCAATTTTGAGTCTAAATTTTGAATTTTGTTGAGCAAAAGCTCATTCTGTGCCCGGAGCACGTCTATCTGATTTTTGTATTCCGCGTCGAGTGCGGAGACGGTTACGGAGGAGGGTGAGGGATGGGAGGAAGAGGAGGCGATCTCAGCCCAGCTGCTCACCTGTTTGTGGTGTTGAGGCGCTGATGCCCGGGCGTCGGCAGCGCCAATTGTCTTGAGGGCCGGGAAGTGGCCAGTGTCTCTGCCGCTGGGCGGTGGAGGCGCCGTCTTCTTCCCGGGCGCTGGTTTCACCGACGGTGAAGAAGGTGACGATGTCTTGTGGTCGGTGCCGTGAGCACCACGCGGCGTTCCGCCACCGGCACCTGGTTTTGAATGACTTGGCTGCTTGCCAGGTCGCTGGTTTTTTGGCACCTCTGGGCGCTTAGCCTTGGGGCCATGCACCTTGAGCTGCCGGAATTTTCCCGTGCAGTCGCGGGAGTTGGTAGCGTGGGCTTGCCCACAGACTGCACAGGACAGACTGCATTCATGCTGCGCCTTGACTCCGTCGACGGTCGGCGCCGTTTGGCCACACAGGCCGCACTTTTCATCCGGGCAGGGGCAGGTGTCTGCTCGGTGGCCCACAGTGCCGCACCGCACGCAGGCCGGAATGGTTCTCTTGTACGGACGCACAAGGGTCACCTCAGAGTTGTAATGCACATATCGCGGCACCACTTTTCCCACGAAGGTGAGCGACGCGACGTCGGATTTGCCAAGCTTGCGGATATCGGCAAGCTCTCCAGCACGCCACTGGATCTTGTTTTGGAGGGACTCACTGGTCTCGTGCTTGGCCACGGTGATGACGCCGCGGCACACGTCTCCAGTGAGTTTCAACTGGCCGTACATGGAGAGCTGGCCCTTCGGTGATGTTAGTTGAAAATCCCGCAGAAGCTTGTCCGCGACGTGCGGCTCTCTGGTGCCTGCGACGATCAGGTTTTGCTCCCATGTGGGGAGCAGGCTGAGGGATGCTGCGGCCTTGGCGCCCAGGTAGTCCGCGAACGCTGCTCCCAGCTCGCCATGTTGGTAGACATCCCTGAGAGCGACGGTCACCCGGGGCTTCAGGATGATGACGATGTCTTCTGGATGAAGACGCGGCAGTGGCTTTGGTTTCCAAGAGGGTCCGGTCTTAGACTGGGCCCCTCCGTGAAGCGCTGCAGCGCGCGCAGCAGCGCTGTGCCGTGTTGAGCGGCCTGCCGACGTGGCGTCCGCTTTCTTGGAGGCGGCGTCCCGCTTGCGGGAGCGGCGTTCCACTAGTTTGAAGAGCCTGGGGTTCTCGATGGGCGCAGAATCCGGACTCTCAGGCGTTGGAGCTGAAGGAACCTCGGACCAGGCCATGGCGTCCGGGTCGTAGCCGCGTTGTACTTTTTGGGCAGCCATCTTGACACGGGTGGGCGACTCACTCACGGCCGAGCGTCGGCGTAGGCGTTAGGCCTAGCGCCGTCGCCACGAAACGCAAGTGAGGATCGGCCCTAAAATGCGTAAATGTTGCCCCACCTGTGTGTGAGTGGTGTCCACAGGTAGCTGTCGACTTCGCGAACACAGACGCGGCTGTGTTGACGGGGTTCCGGCCGAGGAACCGTGGCTCCAGCCAAAAGTTGGTGGAGACGATGCGCTGTATGTCCACTCGCTTCGCGCGCTCACAGCGCCACCTGCATTGACATCGCACAGCACATGGACGCCTTTGCCTTTCGCCTCAATCGAGACGCTGCCGCCGCGGTCGCGTTCAAACCCAGGTACTCCGGATCAGCCGCCGAGCGCACTAACCACTGGTGTGGTTACTTTGTATGCCTGAACTCGAAGATTCCGTTCCAGCATTATACATACCAAGGTTTACAGCAGCATGCGTTGCGTTGGATGGTCTTTGAGAACGCTTATTTGTGTCGCCGCCGAGTCATTCAGTTTGAAAGCGAAAACTTTCCTACGGAATGTTCTGTGAGTTTCCACCCTTTCCAATTTGGCCTGTGAAGCTGCGCCGAAAGCGATGATAAGATAGGACAGAAAAACATTTTTTGTCCAACAGAAAGAGTGTACCCAGAGGGCTACCTGCTTAGACGACGGCCGAAAAATCTTGACTTTCGGTGGCGGCTTCGGCCAGTAGGACGAGTTGTAGCTGAGTCGCCAGGTCGGACCTCAGTAGTAAGGAATCCCATTGTTATTTCGTCTTTATGCCTCGTCCCTCCCGGAGGGCATTAGGACATTCTCATAATATGTGGTCCAAGGTGCCTCTAAGTTCGCAGTTCGCGCATTTTTCTGAAAATCGCCCTGGGTACAGAAGACTACAGGAGGGCCTGGTATAGAAAGGTGTAAGTTTGTAACAGGCGCCAGTTGATGGCTTGGTGTCTTTTCAAGGATCAATCCGCTGGAGGAAGTTAGCTCGTTGCAAACAATAGTGCTTTCTAATTTCTCTGTATGCCACCACGCGATCCCCTCTGTGAAGACTACTTCGCTCGGGTCCGCACGAAAAAGAAAAGCCTCGGGCGAACTCGTGGGTCGTCTCATTACCAAGGAGGGATTTATGTGCTGGCGTCCAGACAAGTGTTAATTTACCTGTATATTATATGACGGATAAGAATTGTAACTTTTAGGGGGAAGACCCGGTACATGCTGAAATTTAGTATGGCAACTTTGGACTTACTGATAATATATCTCGCTTTTGTGCCTACACAAGCCAGTGATGAAGAGCGGGAGAGACAGATAATAACATTTATTTGCACCCGCCAAAGGTTGATGGTTTATCCCAGGCACCGCTCTGTCTCACCATGTCTTCCCCCTCAGCCTTCGACCGGGATCTCAGCAGAGGCAAGGGCGAGAGGATAACCACGTTGTTTAGTTTCGTCCTTGTGATCTAGTGCCTCCCAGGACTCATCTGTTCTATCAAGTTGTCCAAAGCTCGGACATGTCCATATCATATGGATAATGTCCGCTATGTCCTCGCAACGTTTGCACCTGGGGATGAAAATCTCAGGATGCCACTTGCTATAAAGCTGAGGGTTAGGGAATACTCCCGTTTGTAGCTTGCGCCACGCAACCTCTTCGTTTTTGGTTAGCGGCCTGCTTGTTTCGGATGTACCGCTCTCCCTAATTTGTTAGGTTTTACGATTTCCTGACACGTGTTAAGATCGTCATGAAACTCTAGGAGCTCCTCGTCGCGCGAGGGGGACGGGGTTGGGCCCAAGACACCACTGGGATCCCGGAAGGAAGCCAATCCTCGGGCCAGTACGTACACTTTCTCGTTTCCCCTCAACCCTTAGTGCGCGGGTGTCCAAATGAGCGCCACCTGTTCTGCCGGTGGTGGACTGCCGGCCAACACTCGTACTGCTGTTGCTGAAATTTTCCCGCGTCAAAGTTTCCAATAGCTGAATTATAGTCACGATATTTTTTACCTGTTGTTGAGTTAGAGCCAGCACAATGCCCCCCCCCCCCCCCCCCAACTCTTCCGCCTCCGTTAGTGTCAAGTGCCGGGTGCTGCAGCGTGCGACTAGGCATCCGTTTTTCCTAGTTGCTAGTGAAATGCGCTCCGTATTGTTCGTGCATTCTGCGGCATCCGTAAACAAGACAACCTGTCTGCCCTCAAAGCGGGCTTGCAGCGCTACTGCTCTCTCCCTCCTCCGGCTCTCATGGTAGATGACAATGACAATTGGCTGTTGAAGAAAGGAAATGGCGCAGTATCTGTTTCACATGTCGGCTGACGCCTGAACCACGCTGTAAGGAAAGTGATAAAGGAGGGACTGAGGGAAGAACGGAAGACTGGATGCATGTTTTGAAGCTGCCTGCTGTCCTTTATTTCCGCTGCCCCAGCTCAGGTGCTTCAGTATCGATGGCAGATGCCGGGGCTAGCAAAAATCTTTTCCTTCCTTTTTACTATTATTTTTAATAAAACCACTACCACCACCACCACCAAAAAGCTTCACTAGGCTCGTCAACACCGGGCTGCGCGTGAGCCACACTACAGATTTGCCGCAGCTGCGCATGCGCGAAACCGAGTGACGTCACGCGGAGCGCAGGTGGTCGCTGCTGCCGCAGCCGTCGTAGCCACCGCGCGCTGACTCCGTCGTCTGACCGTGAAACCGAGTGAAGTCACGCGGAGCGCAGGTGGCCGCTGCTGCCGCAGCCGACGTCGCCGCTGCGCGCTGCCTCCGTCGTCTGACCTTTCGCCATGGAAGGAGGAGAAGGCCCAGAAGTGGTAGCGTGGAAGTGGGCAATTTTAATAGCCTTGTATAACGATTGTACAAGCTTTGTATACCTAAGACAACATGTTTTGGAAAAGGTAGATAGGTATACCCAAATTGCAACCTTATGTATGAAACCTTAAGCTAAACCACGAGCATCGCCACGAAGCTTTTCGCTTCAAAATATCCAGCCTTAACACTTTAGCAAAGCCTCAGCCCAACTTTTTTAGGGAGTGGAGGTATCTTTAATATGTCCCTAGCCTGTCTAGGAACCGGGTCAGTATGTCTCGAGGACGCTCGACGCTCGTGCCACAGCTTCTCCAAAATGCAGCGAACAATACGAGTGCGCAGGTGGACTGTGCAGGTGGTCGAAATTCTTCCGGAGCCCTCCACTACGGCACCTCTTCTTCCTTTCTTCTTTCACTCCCTCCTTTATTCCTTCCCCCTATCCTCTCTTCCTGTCCCCTCACCTCTTACATTTCATTTCTCCATTCTTCCTGCTATCCTTTATTTCCGCTGCCCCAGCTCAGGTGCTTCAGTATCGATGGCAGATGCCGGGGCAAGCAAAAATCTTTTCCTTCCTTTATACTATTATTTTTAATAAAACCACTACCACCACCACCTTACGGCGCGGTTCAGGTGTCCAACGATATTTGAGACAGATACTGCGCCATTTCCTTTTCCCCAAAAAACCAATTATTATTATTAATACGACTGCGCAGAAGTCTTTGATATTGTGAGGTCCTCGCAGCCTCAATGACCTATTCGAGGGTATTCGAAACCCCTAGACTCTAAATCTTGTCCATGTGCGCACAGGGTGGTAAACCTAGTGGTGTTTTAACACGAGAGCGTTAAGGAGCTCGTGTCATAGAAAAGCCGGTGTCGCCGGCGTCGGCGTCTTTGGCCGTGAGCAAAAATGGCGCATATCGGTGGACGCCTAAACCGCACCGTAAGGGAAGGGATTTTAACGCGACAGCGTTAAGGAATGATTGATTGATGGATGGATTGATTGATTGATTGATGGATTGATTGATTGATTGATTGATTGATTGATTGATTGATTGATTGATTGATTGATTGATTGATTGATTGGTGGATTGATGGATTGGTGTATTGATCGATTGGTCTTGACTGATTTTTAATTGGTTGATTGATTGATTTGGTCGACCGATCGAACCGATCGATCGATTTTTCCTTCCCTTAGGGCGCGATCCGGGTGTCCAGCGAGAAATGTGAGACAGGCGTCATTTCCTTTCCTTAAATTATTAATATTTCATTTTCATTCCCATACGGCCCAGTTCGGTGGTACACCGAGATATGTGACAGGCGTTCTTTCCTTAAATTCTGCAACGGGCCACGCGTCGCTCCGAACGGGTGATGGCAACGGTGCGACACGCTGTCGCGTCTCACTCTTAAAGACGGAGCTTAAGCGTCCTCCAATTTTTATCCCTTTACGGATTATAATGTCCAGTCTGTCCTTTTCTTCTTGGTGAAGCCTCAAATAAGCGTCACGTTGACTATCCTGCTGATTATAAAAGATTGGACTAGCCTAATGAGGTTAGCTTCTTTCATACCCGCGTGTTCTTTAGCGATTCGTTTTAGGAGTCTGCAAGTTTGACTGGTGCTAGCCTCCAGTCTCTGAATCGTTTCCGGGTTCCTGCCGTTCGCCTGAATTCGTAACCCCAGAACCCTAATGCTGTTCACCGCTGTAATTACATTAGCGTTGACCCTGAGTGTGATTCCCGCCTTATACGGTCCGTCCTGCTTTATACGCTGACGCCGTGCCGACGGTATGGGCGCGAGAAATAGAAGGGCGGCAGCTTCGAAAGCAAAGACGCCTAACTGGGCCCTTGGCAGAGTGGACACTTCAGTCACGCTTTAAGCCACGTGGCGTGGCTGTAGTGATAGATATGCGCTGCATGCCATCGCACTGACAATGCTGTGGCAGATACGGGCCACTGCAGATACAGGCGTTCATTGCGTTCATTGGCAGTGGCGTTAGCAATGAATGAATTTGAGGAAAGGAAGAGCGCACAGCTGCGTACCTAGGTCAGTGGACGCCTGAATCTTACTTTGAGGTGCATGTACGTGGCTGTAGAGAGAGATGCGGGCTGCATGCATATGCGCTGACAACGTTGTGGCAGGCACGCGGCACTGCAGCAATAGCCCGCAGCGTTCACTTGGCGATCAACCTCTAGCGATCAACCATTAATTTAACTGACAAGGTGTCAGGGTAGTCGCGCTGCCTATCCAGTGTGCCCAACGCACTCAACGTTACACAGGCAAGCCGCGTCTAGCTGCCCGACCCGCTGCGGTGGCTCACTGGTTAGGCGCTCGGCTACTGCTCCGGAGTTCCCAGGTACGAACCAGACCTCGGCGGCTGCGTTTCAATGGAGGCTAAACGAAACGCCAACGCGCCCGTGTCCTCTGCGATGTCAGTGCACGTTAAAGATTCCCAGGTGGCCGAAATTATTCCGGTGGAGCACTCCACTACGGCACCTCTTTCGTCCTTTCTTCTGTCACTCCCTCATTTATCCCTTCCCTTACGGCGCGGTTCAGGAGTCCGCCGATATGTGAGACAGATAGTGCACAATTTCTTTCCCCCAAAACCAATTTTCATTTCATTCGATTCATTTCATTAGATTTCATTGGTGGTGATAGTGGTTTTATGAAAAATAATAGTAAAAAGGAAGGAAAAGATTTTTGCTAGCCCCCTGCATCTGCCATCGGTACTGAAGCACCGACCACGGCGGCTGCATTTTTATGGACCCAAAACGCTAAGGCGTCCGTGTGCTGTGCGATTTCAGTGCACGTTAAAGATCCCCAGGTGGTCAAAATTATTCCGGAGCCCTCCACTACGGCACCTCTCTCTTCTTTTCTTTTTTCACTCCCTCCTTTACCCTTCCCTTACAGCGCAGTTCAGGTGTCCAACGATATATGAGACAGATACTGCGCCATTTCCTTTCCCCCCAAAACCAATTATTATTATTATTATTATTAAAATTATTTTCGAGCGGGAGATAATTGAGCGGGAGAAAATTCGAAAACTAATATTGGTTTTTGGGGAAAGGAAATGGCGCAGTATCTCTCACATCTCGGTGGACCCCTGAAACACGCCGTAAGGGAAGGGATCAAGGAAGGACTAAGGTAGTAGTAGTAGTAGAAAACATTTAATCCAAAAAGGTAGGATAGACAGGTGGTAGTGGTAGTGGTTTACTTAAAAATAATAGTAAAAAGGAAGGAACAGATTTTTGCTAGCCCCGGCATCTGCCATCGATACTGAAGCACCTGAGCTGGGGCAGCGGAAATAAAGGATAGCAGGCAGAATGGAGAAATGAAATGAAAGAGGTTAGGGCACAGGAAGAGAGGATAGGGGGAGAAGTAATATGTACAACCTATTTACACAATAAGAAATGTGTCCAGTTCATTTTAGAGGAATTAAATCACACACGCGCACAGCACTGTGTTGGCTACAACTGGAGCGGGGCGTCCAGTTATTAATCGTTCAAGGTAGAAGTGATAGAAGAAGGGAAGAGGTGCCAATGCGGAGTGGACTTTAACGTGGACTGATATTGCGCAGCACACGGGCGCCTTAGCATTAAACGTTCAAGAAGAGTTTTTGGGAATCAAAAAACCCCGCGACATGGTCGACACCCTTTATCCAGGACACCGCACGACGATGCCCCGTCGCACGCCTGCTTTATCAGAGCATTTGGGGCTCCAAGCCCTTAAAGCAGGAGAAGAGAAAAGGTCAGGATTCGGAGTGCATGCTCGCACCATATGAATCGAATTGACTTTTGGGCAAAGGTAATGGCGCAGTATGTGTCTAACATATCGGCGAACACCTGAACCACGCGGTAAGGAAACAGATAAAGGAGGCACTGAGAGAAGAAATGAAGATAGAAGTGCTGTAGTGGAGAACTCCCGAATATGTTCGACCACTTGGGGATCTTTAACGTGCACTGACATCAGACAGCGCTCGGGAGCGCCTTTACGTTTCGGCTCCATCGAAATACTGCCGCAGTGGTTGGGTTCGAACCCGGGTACTCCGGATCAGTAGCCGAGCGCTGGGAAAGTCATCTCACCCCCGCGGTGGCACAGTGGTTAGGGCACTCGACTACTCATCCGGAGTTCCCGGGTTCGAACCCGACCGCGGCGGCTGCGTTTTTATGGAGAAAAAACGCTAAGGCGCCCGTGTGCTGTGAGATGTCAGTGCACGCTAAAGATCCCCAGGTGGTCGAAATTATTTCGGAGCCCTCCACTACGTCACCTCTTCTTCCTCTCTTCTTTCACTCCCTCCTTTATCTCTTCCCGTGCGGCGCGGTTCAGGTGTCCAACGATATACGAGACAGATACTGCGCCATTTCATTTCCCCGAAAAGCAATTAATAATATAATTATTAATTCATCTCAGATCTCTTCGAAAACTCCAGCCTTTTTTCCCTTCGCTTGCGGCGCTGCTGAGGTGTTCACCGAGTAGTGACAGCTACTGTCCGATTTCCTTTCCTCAAAAACAACACTGAAGACAAATTGCCCAGCGCCAGTAAGTTCCTTAGTTGTAAAAAGTCTTTACACGCTTCTGAAGAACTTAATTGGAAACAAGATTATAAATTCCTGAAAGTTCCGAAAGGTAATCTATTAAGCGCTTAACAATCCGATATTTCTTTTAATTAATGACATAATAAGTCAGGAGTTTTGCTTTCAACGAGACCACCTTTGCGACCTCTATGAGAAGACGTGAGGCCAGGAATATCAATACAGCGATACTCTAGCATTACACCCACGTGACGGCGGTACTTTAGTTAACATGTGCCGAAATACAGCGGATAAATGAGGCGTGCCATTAATTATGTTTCGTTTATACTGAATGCACCTGCATGGAGCTTGATCACTCTCTAAAGCAAGCTTCGACCTGATATACCTCGATCGAATTACCAGTCACGCCAAACCAATCCTACCCTGGTCCTGAAAAATATTGTTTCGTTGCAGCTTTATACAGACGAAGACAGAGAGCAGCAGGCATTGTGTTAAATGATCTCTCAGCACGCTTGTTTGTGCCATCGAGTCAATCAGTTTCAAACGAAAACGTAACTACGGCATGTTCCGCGGTACCCCCCCCCCCCCCCCCCCCCCTTGCCAATTTGACCAGTGAAGCTGCGCCGAAGCCGATGATAGGATAGGATAGGAAAACTATTAACGTTCAAAAGAAAGAGGGTATCCAGAGCGCTACCTGCCTAGACATAGTCCGAAAGGTCTTGACCCTCGGCGGCGGCTTCGGCCAGTCGGACGAGATGTAGTTGAGTTGCCGCACGCGCGCGCAGGTTGCCCGCCGTGATGGCTCAGTGGTTAGCGGTGGTGGTGGTGAAAAACATTTATAAGCAATTAATTTTTTTTTACAGAAAGGTGATTGGGGTAGGACCCTATTGGCCCTTTCCCCTCACAGTACTAGGTGGAGCCCCTATTCCGGGGCCCCATTGGCAAGCAACGCCGCCCGCGTCCGTTGAACCAAGGCCTTTTGGCTCTTCAGGTCTTGACAGCCGAGCAGGGCCGCCTCCCAGTCCTCTCTGGTGGGGTTGGGTTTGGGGGGGATAGATGGGTTAGATTGACACGCCCAAACCATGTGGAAGGTGTCAGACACCTCCCCACAGAACTGGCACGTGCCATCAAAGGATGTACTGAAATGTTTAAGCACCGCCGGGCACAGTACAGTGTTAGTGAGAATTTTGATGAGGAGGCACTCGTCAGCGCGATCCAGACCCTTACAAGGGGCCGGGTAGCGCCGGTGCTCCTCCTTGTAGTAATCGGTGATTTGTTTGAATGTAATGGCCAGATTGTCTGATTGGGAGTACCCTTCCAAGGACAGGGAGATAGCCCGGGGAGAGAGTGCGCGGGCGGCCTGATCGGCCTGTTCGTTTCCCTGGAGGCCCTGATGACCGGGGGCCCAAATCAGGTTGCGTGGAGTTGGATCTTCAGATCGACAGCGATATTCCAGTATGCGCCAGGCAAGCTGGGGAGCCCTGCCCAACTCGTAGTTTCGACAGGCCCCTCGCGAGTCGGTGATGATGTGTTTTGACTTGGGATTCGTGAGAGCCAGAGCAATGGCAATCTCCTCCGCGTGTGTTGCGCTGTAGGCTTTGAAAGTGAGCCCGTTAACTGTGTTTGTGTTGTGTACGACTGCGGCCGTGTACCACCCCCCGTGGTGTGGGCCGGCAACGTCTACGTAATACACATGTTCTTGGTTACCATAGTATCGCGCCAACGCTTCCGCGCGCGCCTGGCGACGACCGCTATGGTCTTCACTGGACATGTTGCGGGGAAGGGGTCGGACCCGGAGGGCGCGTCTCCAGGGTTCTGGCACTCTCTCCCTTTCCTCAATGTGGTAGTCGTGTTTGATGTGTAACCGGTCCAAGAGGCGGCGACCGGACGTGGTCTGTGCAAGACGCGTGTATTGGTTGCATAAGTGGGCCTCTCGAAGCTCCCGAAATGTGTTCACCACGCCCAAGGCCAGAAGCCTCTGGTTGGACGTGGTGATCGGAAGATCGAGAGCCCGCTTGATGACTTTCCGCAGGATGACCTCCAGTTGGTCATCATCATGTTTGCGCAGGTGCAAGTAGGGAGTTGAGTAGAGGATTCTACTCGTTACGAAAGCATGGGCAAGCCGCAGTGCATCCTTGCTTCGTAATCCGCCCCGCTTGTTTGAGACCCGGCGGACCATTCGGCCCACCTGGTCTCCCACCGTGCGAAGTTTGGCTATGGTGGTGTCGACTCTGCGTTGGTGGTGTATGAAGAGGCCAAGGACGCGGATCTCCTTGGCCACCCGGATCGGTCCCGAGGGGAGACTGATGCGAAGCGGAGTTGTGTCCCGGGGGGAGGGACGTAAGTGCACAAATTCTGATTTAGCTGGGGCGCACTGGAGTCCGCAGTAGGCCGCGTAGTCGTCGACTAGGGTCGCTGCTGCTTGCAGGCAGGACTCCATGTGGCCCAGGTTGCCTTGCGTGGCCCAGATTGTAATGTCATCCGCATAAAGAGCGTGATGTATCCCAGGCAGAGAAGACAATTTGGAGGGAAGGCGAAGCATTGCCAAATTGAAGAGCAGGGGAGACAGGACCGCGCCTTGAGGTGTTCCCCTCGAGCCGATGGTGTATGGCCCGTGTTCCGCATCTTGTATGCGTATATAGGCTTGACGGTCTGTAAGAAATTGATTTATGTAATGGAATGTTTTGTGGCCACAGGTGGTGTTACTGAGGTGGTCCAGGATTACTGCATGTTTGACGTTGTCGAATGCGCCTTTAAGATCCAAGGCCAGGACCACCTTGTCGCTGTGGGGACATTCGACAGGATCTAAGATGTCGTGGTGGAGCTGCAGAAGTGTATCCTGTGCTGACTTGTGAGGACGAAAACCGAACATGGTGTCCGCGAAAATGTGCTGTGTTTCGAGATAATCGGAGAGTCTGTCGCGCACCATCGTCTCCATCAGCTTGCCGACACAAGACGTCAGAGAGATGGGGCGAAGGTTCTCCACATCGATAGGTTTGCCGGCCTTCGGAATGAAGGTCACGAGAGCCGATTTCCAATCGAGAGGGAGAGGAGTCTCTCCGTCCCAAATGCTATTGATGTATTTGAGGAGCGCGGCGTAGGCTGCGTCGGGAAGGTTGGCCAAACGCTTGACCGTAACCTTGTCGCGCCCAGGTGCAGTGCCCCGCTTCATCTTGCTTAAGGCCGTTCGGAGGTCGTGGAGCTGGAACGGCTTGTCCAGCTACGTGTTCTCTTCGCCTGCATACGAGTACGCCGCCTGCCGGGGGTCCTTAGTGGTACAAAGGTATCGATCCCTGAGCGTGTGCGCTAGCTGTGTTGTCGTTCCTGTAAAGTTGTGCAAGGCCCTATGTAAGTGGCGTTGGGTTTCCGTGCGTGTTTGTATTGGATAGTGGTTAGCGCGCTCGGCTACTCATCCGGAGTTCCCGCGTTCGAACCCGACCGCAGCGTTCGCGTTTCGACAGAAACGCTAATGCGCCGGATTTCGGTGCGATTTCAGTGCACGTTAGATTCCCAGGTGGTGGAAGTTTTTCCGGAACCCACCACTAAGGTACCCCTTTCTTCCTTTCTTATTTCACTCCCTCCCTTATTCCTTCCCCTACGGCGCGGTTCAGGTTTCCGCGGATATTTTAGACAGATAATGCGCCATTTCCTTTCTCTAAAAAGGAATTTCTAAGTTTTTGCCATGTGATTTCTGATCTCAGTGTACGTTAATGATATTGTGATATTGGTTCTTTTGGGGAAAGGAAATGGTGCAGTATCTGTCTCATCGGCGGACACCTGAACCGCGACGTAAGAAAAGGGATTAAGCAGGGAATTAAAGAAGGAAGAAAGAGGTTTTGTAGTGGAGGGCTCCGAATTTATTTTGACCACAGAGGCATCTTTAACGTGCACTTACATCGCACAGCACAGGGGCACCTGAGCGTTTGCATCCATAAAAACGCAGACGCCGCGATCCCCAGGTGGTCGAAATTATTCCGGAGCCCTCCACTACGGCACCACTTTCTTCTTTCAGTCCCTCCTTTATCCCTTCGCTTACGGCACGGTTCGGGCGTCCGTGGAGATGTGAGACAGATACTGCGCCATTTTCTTTCCCCAACTAACAATTTTGATTTTTGTTTTTTCGCTCTGTGTAGTGACAGCGGAAACTTAATTTGAAAGACAGGAGTTAAGGACACGCAGGTCCTCGGACCCCCGGACGGCCCGACTGCACTCCAAAGTTCATGTCCCGGAGGCTCATGACGCTGGCAGCCCTGCGGCGATGACTTGCATGGTCAGGTCCTCAGAGAGCGGTCCGAAGAGTCACAAGTGGTAAGGTGCTCCCGCAGCGCGGTGAAGGAGCCGCCAGGCCGAGAAAAAAGATATGGTCAAGAGTGGTTTTGGGGTTGTGGCAGAGAGTACAGGAGGGGTTTGCGTGGACTTTGTGATAGCGCGAGCGTATATAACCTAACATATTAGGTGTTTCTGTGTGGGTTCGTAACAACGGGTGCAGCTATCTTGCATAATTTTAGCATCTAGTGGTGCAATCCTGCCTGTGAGTTAATTGCGATATGCTGTCAGTGAATCTGCAAGAATGTATTCCGAGGCGTGTTTCCGTTAGACCAATCGCCACTTCTTCCACAGCCAGTATGTCCTTGCTAGCCAGTAATGGTCCGTTCATTGTTTTATTTTGGTCCACTACCGCGAAGGCCGTCAATCCCTGCTCTGGACCCACAGCAGCGACAAAGAGCACGCCCTACCGCACGCCGTAGTGCCTTTTCATAGCTTCGGCTTGTGCTTCTCGTCTTGACTTTTGAAAATCGAGATGCATATTCCTAGGTTGTGGAGCTGTCTTGAATTGTCATCTCCAAGAGGCTGGAATGTAGGTCTTGGTGTCTAGCTATCCGGGGCATCTGATGTTTAAATCCGTGAGGACTTGTTGGACATTCTGAGTAGTGGAGAGCCGTACCACCTGCGCTGTGAGGTGTGCCCCTATCAGCTCGTCTATCGTGTTGTGCACACCCAGTCGTTAGAGCCGATCGATCCGTCGACGTCTCAAGAGGGTGGCCCAGGGCCTTTTTGTACGGTTTCCTGATTATGACGTCGAGTTTCTTGATGCCACGCTTCTTGAGGCGAAGGTAGGGTGGTTTGTAGACGACGTGGCTTACGATGAAAGCCTGCAGCAGTCGCAGAGTATATTCTTCTCGCGTCCATGCATTCCGCATCGTTATCCTGGCGATAATCCCCACGACTTGCTCACTCATAAGCTGGAGATTCTGTATGCTGAGGAGGTTATTGACCTCAATGTACTGGGTCTGTGCATAAATGAGGAGGCGGGGAAAGTTTTGCGGAAGGTTTGAAGAAGCTGTACCTCAAAATCTTCAAACTTAGAGCTGCTTTTGTCCAACTGCCTTTTGCGATCATTGATAGAGTAGTTGCTGAACTCTTTAAACCTTCTGCTAAAGAACCCCCTCCTTGGCCTAATCTCTACGGTCGACCAACGAGATGGCGCCACCAGTGCAAGCTCTGAGCGAGCAGCCTGTTTCGTTTCGTCGTCGCCGCAGATGATGCGAATATCTGACTTGTTCTGATCGAATTAGGAAAGTAACCCACATACATGTAGTCTAAAATAAGTCTGCTGACCAAATGCTATTTCTGGACAAAATTTGAGCTCGAACAATACACGCGTACCCGTCGCGGTGGCCCAGGGGTTAGGGCGCTCTGCTACAGATCCGGAGTTCCCGAGTTCGACCCCGACCACGGCGGCTGCGTTTTTTTTCAATATCTGACAGATACTGTATCACTTCCTTTAACCCAAGACCAACATGAAAAAAATTGAAAATTCTTTTTTGTGGAAAGTAAATGGCGTAGTATTTGTCACATATTGGCCGACACTTGAACCGCGCCGTAGAGGAAGGAATAAAGGAGGGAGTCAAAGAAAAAAGGAAGAAATAGGTACCCTAGTGCAGAGCTCCGGAATAATTTTGACCACCTGGGGATCTTTGAAGTGCACTGACATCGCTCTCACAGCCTAGCATCCCTCTCTCTTCCGCGTCTCCCCATCTCCACTAAGAGAGAAGGTATATGCCGGACGATGAATGATGAACAAGCTACTGAAGGTCGCCATCACAGCCTTTTGTGGAGACTTGAGCCACTGCACCGAGTTTTAAGAAGAGTGCCACCGCATGTTTAAGCGCAACTATGCTCTAACTGCAACAGAGAAGATTCACTATTTCTGATTTTCTTAAAGGCGACGCGGTTTCAGCCATCGTGGGCCTTCCAACTGAGCCCTGCCACTTGGACGCGGTTTCTACGCTGAAGAAATGCTCTTCAGCGTTCTTGAGTGGATTATTGCGTTTGACTGAGAAGATGCCTGAGCGATAAAAACGCAGCCGACCACGGCGGCTGCATTTTTATGGAGCCAAAACGCTAAGGCGTCCGTGTGCTGTGCGATTTCAGTGCACGTTAAAGATCCCCAGGTGGTCAAAATTATTCCGGAGCCCTCCACTACGGCACCTCTCTCTTCTTTTCTTTTTCACTCCCTCCTTTACCCTTCCCTTACAGCGCAGTTCAGGTGTCCAACGATATATGAGACAGATACTGCGCCATTTCCTTTCCCCCCAAAACCAATTAATATTATTATTATTATTAAAATTATTTTCGAGCGGGAGATAATTGAGCGGGAGAAAATTCGAAAACTAATATTGGTTTTTGGGGAAAGGAAATGGCGCAGTATCTCTCACATCTCGGTGGACCCCTGAAACACGCCGTAAGGGAAGGGATCAAGGAAGGACTAAGGTAGTAGTAGTAGTAGAAAACATTTAATCCAAAAAGGTAGGATAGACAGGTGGTGGTGGTAGTGGTTTCATTAAAAATAATAGTAAAAAGGAAGGAACAGATTTTTGCTAGCCCCGGCATCTGCCATCGATACTGAAGCACCTGAGCTGGGGCAGCGGAAATAAAGGATAGCAGGCAGAATGGAGAAAGGAAATGAAAGAGGTGAGGGGACAGGAAGACATGATAGGCGAAAATACAGATTTTGGGTGGAGTCCTTATTTCAGGACCCCAATGTCCACCGCAGTTGCTCTTGTTTGGGATATCGGCTTTCGCTGCGTCTCCAAGTCAGAGCTGAGCAGGGCAGACTCCCACTGTTCCTCGGAGTGATGTTTGTCTAGATTGGGGGGCTTGGGACCGGAGCAGCCCCACGTTACATGATATGTTATTGGATTTCCGCCACACCAGGGGCAGTTGCTGTCATATTTGTCGGGGAAGATGATGTGGTACCTGTGTAGGTTAGGAAACATGTTCGTCTGTAGTTGTCGCCATTCCTTTGCCTCGGCCGCCGTTAGCTTACGGTGTGGTGGGGGATAGACTTGTCTTTGTGTTCGGAGAAAGAGGAGGCGCTCGCCGTACGTAGAGGGGAGAGGGGTGAGGTCGGGGAGGTTAGTCGCTCGGTTAGTATATCCTCGAGCTAGACTGTCCGCGGCCTCGTTTCCCTCGAGCCCAGGAGTCCAAGTGATTTGAAAAAAAAAGGAGGAAGTAGGTGCCATAGTGGAGGGCTGCAGAATAATTTCCACCACCTGGGGATCTTTTAATGTGCACTGACATCGCAAAGCACACGAGCACCTTAGCGTTTCGCCTCCATCGAAACGCGACTAACGTGGTCGGGTTCGAACCCGAGTACTCCGGATCAGTAGCCGAGCGCCTTAACCACTGACCCACCGCCGCGGGTGAAAATCGGCCTGCAGAAATCGTTTTCGGCAAGGCTTTCTGACCCACCGCGGTGGCTCAGCGGTTAGAGCGCTCGACTACTGATCCGGAGTTCCCGGGTTCGAACCCGACCGCGGCGGCTGCATTTTTATGGAGGAAAAAGGCTAAGGCGCCCGTGTGCTGTGCGATGTCAGTGCACGTTAAAGATCCCCAGGTGGTCGAAATTTTTCCGGAGCCCTCCACTACGGCAACTCTTTTTCCTTTCTTCTTTCACTCCCTCCTTTATCACTTTCCTTACGGCGCGGTTCAGGTGTCCAACGATATATGAGACAGATACTGCGCCATTTTCCTTCCCCAAAAACCAATTATTATTATCAACGCTTTCTGACACGCCGCAGCGCTTCACCTGCCGCGGTGGCTCAGTGGTTAGGGGACCCAGCTACTAAGCCGGAGTAGACTATAAAAGTCCCCAAGCAACTCTGTTTCTACGACACAGTATACAATTGTCACCCTTTCCTGGCCAAAACAGAAGCTTGCTTTAACGGCGGTCGTGCTGGACATGGCAGCGACGTCGGCACCGAACCCAAGAGGAACATATGACCACGTTGTGGCGGAGCTCACGCACGTTTAAGATCCCCAGTTGGTCGAAATTATTCCGGAGCACCTCTTCCTTTCTTCTTTCACGCCCTCCTTTCCTTTATCCCTTCCCTTATGGCACGGTTCTGGTGTCCAACGATATAACAGACAGATACTGCGCCATTTCCTTTCCCCAAAAACCAATTATATTATCTCCCTCGTAAACAATCCGCAGCAATACAGACGCATTGGAAACAGTACCAAAACAACACCACTCCCCATCACGTCCTCGCAAAGAACATCGCGAACTGTCACTGGTCGAACACGCACACCTCTATAGCTAGCCATCACTACATCGTTCAGACATCCCTGTCACTAACTTCCGTTCCCCACCGCGTCACAAAATAACTCAAGATCACAAACTGGGATCTGTACCGCAACCTCCGTACCAATGCCCCCACCAACATCGAACTTCGAGCCCACTGGATGGCAGATCTCACTAAGGATGCGAACACGGCCATGTATGATATACCGAGCACATGGGACTCGGAGGCTAAGCACTGCAAATGTGGGAGGCCCACTTCAGACTGCAAAAACGCTGGCTTAAAAACAAACACAACCGCTCCCTGAAGCTGAAAATCTCGCACCTGATAAAAGACATGGAAGCACACGCAGCGCTACTAAGCCACCAGCAGTGGAGAAGGGTGTGTGACCGCCTAGCCGGAAAGCTTGGGTTAAATGACACGTGGAAATTCCTACACTGCCTACTAGAACCTGATCACACCTAACATCGTAGTGTAACCCGTTTAATCCATAGCATAGATATGGACGATGGCACCCTGATCCAGAACCTCAAAGTCACAGGTCTCACAAAACCCAAGACTTCTCTTCCACCCTACTTAGGAGCGGAAAACCCCGTACTAGATGAGGACATAGATACGAGGGAAGTCCGAGCAACCATGCTTTACCTTGGCACCACGTCTGCACCAGGAGACGATTAAATCACAAACAGAGCTCTAAAAACTAAGATGAGATATATATCCAAGTTAGAACGAACCTCTTCAACAGCACTGGAGTAAAGGCAGCCTCCCTGAAGAGTTCACCGACGCTCAAGTTACTTTCATTGCTAAACCCAGAAAACCGCTAAACATATTAAATCTCTGTCCAATCTCTCTCATCTCATAAAGAAATCCGAGGTATAGAAGCCCGTTTGGATGACGCCGAAAATCGCTCGCGTCGTAACAATGTAGTTCTTTGCTATATTAAAGATGAAAATGCACCCCAAACACACCCCGAATCTGAAGAAACAGTCCTCCGCCTCTGCCGTGATCACTTAGATTTATCCATTGACCCCAAAGAAATTGAAAGGGCTCACCACCTCGGGCGCCATTCTCCTGGCCGCATTCAACCCATAATAGTAAAATTTACATTTTTTTTAAACCAAGGAGGTGATTCTTTCAAACGGCCGTAAGTTAAAAGGCACGGGTTACAGCATGGGTGGGGGGTACTTTTCACGCCCTGCCCGAGAAGCGTAAAAGCACCTTGTAAAATTTGCCAAAGCTAATACCACTAAATTTTCTTTGCGCTACAAATCGTTGTGCATCGGTTCTAAACGCTACGTCTTCGACGAGTCATCAAAATCAGTACATGAAGTCTCATAGCATACGACTTATTGTCGCGCTACTAATCTTCCTCGCAAAAGCCTTCACGGTAAACTGCCAAATCTTTCTTTTTCTATTATCTTTACCAACATACGTAGTTTCTTCCCAAAGCGTGAACACATTTGTAATCTTGTTTCATCATCTGCCAGCAATATACTCGTACTAACAGAAACGTGGCTAACCGACGACGTCATCGATCTAGAAGATTTAGCTCATTTACCAAATTTTAACGTTTTTCGCAAGGACCGCAAGGGCTCACGAGGAGCAGGTGTTCTTATTGCCACTAACGAGCTGTTGCCTGGTTCTGTTATTAACATCCAATCGGAGCTTGAAATACTATGGGTAATCTGTCGTTCTGTACCACAAATCGTCATACTAGGCATCTGCTACAGCCCCCTCCAGTAGTCCAATCTTTTCTTCACAGTTAAACGATAGTCTAAATCAAATAACTGGCGAATATCTCAACGCGCGCATTCTTATTTTTGTTGATTAGTTACCCTTCAATCGACTGGCTGAACCTAACACCAACCGGCAACACCGAAGTGACGAACTTTGTTGACGTTTGTTTGAATTTCAATCTCACCCAGTTAGTAACTGAACCCACACGCGTCACACATGAATCCTCCAACATCCTGGACCTTATTCTAAGTAATCATTTTGAAAGTTTATCACCGCTTACTTACCTCCACGAAATTACTGACCACAAAGTTTTACACGCTACTTTCACTGTCATCCCAGAATCGCGCCACACATTCCATAAAACAATTCGCCTTTATGACAGTGGGAATTACGAAGAAATTAATAATCATTTAATGGCGTTCTTTCCCACCATTGATACGGGTTTCGATGATCGATCACTTGAGGAAAACCAGCTTACTTTCAAAACTAAAATTGCCGAACCCACCATGAAGTTCATTTGCACCATCACATTTCGTGCAGTCACAACAAACCATGGCTTTCAAAGCTCTTGAAAACACTCGAAAACAAAAGAAGAGACTTTTCCGTGCAGCAAAATGCAACCCGAGCGCTTGCGCCTGGAACAAATATTACGCAGCCGAATCCACATGCCTGCGATCTATCCGTGATGCCAAACGCGAATTTTTCCAAACTGACCTGCCCAACGTCCTAACCAATAACCCGAGGAAGTTCTGGAAAATAATAAATCCTCAACAGGCTCCGGTCATCACATTAGCTAACACACTAGGCGAGATGTCCAGTGGCATGGAATGTGCAAATATTTTTAACACCGCTTTCTCATCCTTCTTCACACACTAAGATGATATGCCACTTTCTACCGCAACTGCGATTCCGAGTTTGCATATGCCTTCAATCATGTTTTCTGTGCACGGCATTATATGTATTATTGAAAATATCAAGATGTCATCTTCTGCGGGTGCTGATGAAATCACCCCAAGTTCCTCAAAAATACTCGTCATTCTTCCGCAGCCTATCTATCCAAACTTCTTGCACAATCACTTTCCACAGGTAGCATACCCAGCGATTGGAAGGTGGGGAAGGTTGTTCCCGTCTTCAAATCAGGTAACAAAGAATGGCCCCTTAACTACCGCCCCATCTCTTTAACAAGTGTGCCATGTAAAATCATGGAAAATGTCATTTATTCCCACATAATGAATTTTCTTGACTCTATTAATTTTTTTCATCCTGCTCAACATGGCTTCTGTAAGAACCTATCCTGCTATACACAATTGGCTTTTTTCATCCATGACTTGCATGTGAACCTTGACTGTAACCTTCGAACTGACGCAATATTCCTGGACTTCGCGAAAGCTTTTGACAAAATACCTCACAAACGCTTGCTACTAAACCTTCATGGTTAAACCTTCAGCCTAACATATTACAGTGGACAAGCGAATTCCTGGCTAACCGCACCCAGTATGTTTACGTTAATAATCAAGCCTCTATTTTTCTTCCCGTAACATCAGGTGTCTCGCAAGAATCAGTCCTTGGACCGCTATTATTTTTAATATACATTATTGACCTACCAACGCATGTCTCTTGTAAAGTCCGTATTTTTCTCGATGACTGTGTCATCTATCGCACAATAAATAACGCCTCTGATCAGTTCGCCCTCCAAAATGACTTAATCAGCATACAGGACTGGTGTAACCAATGGCTCATGGAACTAAACCCTAATAAATTTAAACTCGTGTCATTTAACCGAAAACGTACTCCTCTCCTCTTCTCGTATGAAATATCGTACGTCACGGTAGAATTAACTCCGACTTACAAATACCTCGGCGAAACATTGTCCACTTATCTAACCTATAACGTGCATGTGATAAAAGTGATATCATCCGCTAACAGAAGCCTTGGATTCTTAAAACGACATCAACGCCATGCGCCACAAGACGTAAAATTACTTGCCTACAAATCACTTGTCCGTTATAAATAAAAATACGCCTCTGCTATTTGGAACCCTAACCAAAATTATCTAACAAATTCCCTAGAATCAGTACAAAGTCGGGCCACAAGATTCATATATTCGTGCTATTCATATAATATTAGTATATCATCATTAACAGCCAAGGCAGGTTTAAGATCTCTAGCTTTTAGACATCGCATCACTAGTATGTGCTTGTTTCATAAATTTTATTACAGCTAACTTCGTCATCCGCCCTACATCAATCCGCCGGCACGCATTTCTCCCCGCATTGGTCATCCCCTTCAAGTTGCCCGGCCTCGTACGCGCACTACTACGTTTGCATCGTCATTCTTTCCACGTTCAGCCACGGACTGGGACAGCCTTCCACACAGCATCGCCGCAATCACCTGTCCATCAAGATTTGTGAATTGTTTAGAGACATATTTAACAGCGAACCATTTATGTGCCTTACGTGTTTTCCTTGTTTTTTAAATCTGATTTATACATGTAATCCACCCCTTATGTAACACCCCCAGTCCCGGGGCCTTTAAGGTAATAAAGTGAAGTGAAGTGAAGACTACAACCTTTTAGCACACGTTATCCCCAACAGGTTAAACATCACACGCACAGCAACAACCGATTTCCCCACACGATGCAGGGTTTTCGAAGGCACCTCTCTACACAGGACAAAATGCTTCAGATATCGGAGGATATTGTCCACCATCGACACTGCAAACGAATGCGCGCGCTGCTGGCCTTAGACATTCAAAAGGCTTTTGACAACGTATACCCCACTGCCATATTAGACTCTGGCCGGAGGACGACGAAGTTGTTCTGTATCAGAACGCTGCCTTCACTTCTCTGCAGGTTTTTTGTAAATTGTGCTATAATCAAGGAGGCGCCGCATTCTTTTTGCCACGGCGATAGAAGTGGATAATGCTGGGCCTCTATTGAACCCGGTGGGTCGGCAGCAGCCGTCCAGAGGAAGCGCCTGCACCGCCAGAGTGACTCGAGTAGCCAAGGCACTGTTGTGTACTCGGTGCCCAGTGAAGACTCCTCGTCCTCGGCCGACGACGGTTTCATACCCGTTGTTGGCAAGAAGGCCAAGCGCAGACTTCGTAGACAAGTCGTATCGTCCACATCGAGCACGTCAACGGTGTCCTCATCAAGCACGCCAACGATCACCACGGCGCGAAGTTCCTCGGAGAATACAGGCTTGTTTGTGCTGTTGAACCCAACGGACAACTTGAACCTCCTGAACAGGCAAGCCATCTCTATTTATCTGGAGAGCCTCGTACCGGGAGGCATTAAAGATATCAGGATAAACCCGTTCAAAAACATCGTTGCCATTGATGTGGTGGAGCGAAGTGCACTAGAGAGTTTAACCACAATCACCAAACTCGGCAACATCAGTGTACGCCCCCTTATTCTCCAGGACAGCGGCACTACGGCTGGCGTAATCTACAACGTCAACATCGCCATCAGTGACGCAGATTTACCCATGTTGATCAAGCCGGCAAGCAACGGCAATTCCATCATTCAGGTTCAGCGGCTAGGAAGATCTACATGCATAAAGCTTACCGTCAAGGGTAACTGCATACCATCGTACGTGAAGGTTGGACACTTTCGTCATCCAGTTCGACCTTTTGTGCCTAAGCCCCTTCAAAGCAGGAAGTGCATGAGTATCGGCCACGTGAGCGGCGTCTGCATCAACTCCATCTTGTTCCCGCGATGCTCCGAGTCACACAGCGGTGACGTTTGCCGCGCGACTACCTTGAAGTGCGCCAACTGCCAGGGCCCTCATGACTCTTCCTCGAAAGACTGCCCCCGTATAAAGACCGAGCAGGTGGTACTGAAGCAAATGGTTCGAGACCATTCTACGCACAAAGAAGCCGCCGTAAAGGTGCGACGACGTCGTTCGCGCCGCCGAAGGTCGTCAAAGAAAGCAGTCACATTTGAGAAGAATGCCCCAAACGCAACTGCAGCTTGTCCGCCTTCACCAAAAACCGTACCAAATCAAGGAAGCCCGGCGCTTGGTGAGGCTGGACCTGCTGCCTCAGATGCAACTTGGCCACCTCTGCCAAAGCCTTCTGCGCCTACTGTGTCAGGGATGTTGGCGCACTGAGAGCAGTGTGCAGCGCCTACGACTGATCCAGCCAACAGGCGCGATCAAGGCCATGGCTCCGATATGCAAGTGATTGCAATGCTAACGTCACTAATGAATGCCATGCGTGCTCTGCTTTCCAGCCTACGCACGCCAGCAGCCAATAGCGCACTTTAAGTGCTTTACGTGCTACATCCTTTTCTTGCGGCTCTACAGTACAAGGCATCATGGCTCCTTCGGACATGTCTTTTCAAAAAAAAGTCAAGCAAGCTTTCATTTTCCTATAAAATTCTCGTGCACTTCAGTCCCGGATTTCCGATTTACGGCACTACGTCTACGAGAATCGCTTCCCCATTCTTGTGATTTGTGAACCGAAGACCTCGGCAATATTGCGAATGTCCGGTTATGAACCTTTTCCTTAACCCACGCGCAACAGATCCAGCAAAGTAAACGTCTACACTCGAAGTGAACTTGCATATGTGCAACATTCAGTTCCTCCAAACGAAGACGATCAGTACGTTTTGCATACAGTGAAGAGCCTAGACCTGACGTTTACGCGGTGTGCTTGGTGCCATCAAGTCGTTTCGACGCCAGAAGGTTGAGTGGTTTGATGGCAGCTACACCTCCTCCGTGGGTCATTATGGGTGACTTCAATGCTCATCACACCATGTGGGGAGGCGTTAGGATGGACGTTAGGGGAAGACAGCTTGTGTCCTTCGCCTCTGACCGTGACCTCCAGTGCCTTAATGACGGAAGCCCGACCTATATTCGAGGGGTGACTTATAGCAGCTGCTTCGACTTGACTTTCGTTTCACAGTGCCTTACCAACAGCGTCCGGTGGTTTTCGGATGTAGAAACCCATGGCAGCGGCCATATCCCAACCTATCTGATCATTACCGGCCATTCCACATTTTCCCCAGCCACGTGTAGGCAGCGCATTGACTGGACTGTTTTTAAATTACTTATGGAGGCTGCTTGCACAGAGGGCTTCTCTACCGGTCTTGAACAAAAAATTAAGGAGGCCATGGAACACGCCACCTGCCCCTTTAACCCTCTCGCTAACTACACCGATTTTGACTTCGAATTGCAGCGACTGCAATCACAACGGCACAGGGCAGAGCACAGATAACGGCGCACACAGTCGCGCCTAGACCTAAGAGATGCTAGGCGCATACACAAGAAGATTCAGCGCAGAAATTAAGACACTGCAAACACAACGCTGGAGGACATTTTGCCAAACATTTGATCCACGGAAGCCTTTGTCACGCGTTTGGAGTGTAATTCGGGGTATTCGCACGTACCCTCAACAGCGCTACCCGTTCAAATCCGTACCGCTCCACCAAAGGCGCAGTGTGGTTGAGGTAGCCGAAGATTTCTGCGCAAGAATAACAGGCCCTCCGAATCCAGGCGCAACGCTGCACTGCAACAATGTTCCACCCTAACGGGATTCTCGGATGGATGTAATATTCTTCATGGAAGAACTTGATGCTGCGCTAGCTTGTTGTAGAACGTCATCATCACCAGGCCCGATGGTGTAACGTACTCCGCACTTGCCAACCTTGGCCAAGAAGCTCGACGGGCTCTTTTGCACACTTATAACAAGTCATGAACTGCTGGCATAGTTCCTCATGATTGGAAGACCAGTCGTCTGGTTCCACTTCTTAGTCCGAGGAAATCGCCGCTCGACCTTTTATCATACCATCCAATTGCACTCGCCAGCTGCGTCGGCAAAGTCATGGAAAGAATGCTGCTCACACGCGTGGAATGATACTTGGAGCGATATCAGATTTATTCAACCTTCATGTCTGGGTTCCGACGGGGCCGCTCTTCTATCGACAACGTGGTTGACCTTGTAACGTCGGTGACACAGCAAAAGTTTGAAAAGATTGACCGTGGCATTGTTTTTGGATATCAAGAGCGCGTACGACAACGTAGCGCATCAGGCCATTTTGGACGCAATGGAAGCTGCTGAGATCGGAGGCCGCCCGTCCAGCTGGATACGCAGCTATTTATCAGAGAGGTCGTTTTTTGTCCTGAATGCGACGGACCGACGTCCTTACACCGAAATTTGCGCGGAGTCCCTCAAGGTGGAGTGCTGGGCCCAGTTCTCTTCAACCTTGCTCTCATCGGCCCGGTCGACGTATTGCCACAATCTTCTCAGATATCTGTATGTCATTCATCATCATCATCATTTATTGATCCCTTAAGGACCCTTCGCAGGGTATTACATAAGGGGGGGGGGGGGGGCGACGTGCGTAGGACAATACAAGAACAAAGCCAAAGAGGTTGAAAAAAGAACAAATCTAGTAAAACGTATATATAAACATACAATTAGGGCAATTAGGAAAACGAATACAATCAGTAACATCAAATCAGAACACAATAAAAACTGTTTAAAAAAGTCAATCGATTAGAGAAGGGGATTTACAAACGAGTTGTTCAAGCACATCAAACTAAGGACGAGAAAAGAAATATAGACAAATTTAATGTTCAAAGACAGACAGTAACCGGTCTTTGAATTTGACAGGGTCACTTTCCATGACAGTAGAATCTGGCAATTCATTCCATTCCTGTATTGCGATTGGTAGAAATGACTTATTAAAATCAGATGTTGATCCATGCAGGCGCTGTATACATAAGCTATTGAATAAGTGTCGAGATGAACGTGCTGGTGGGTGAAGAAAAGATTGGCGCAGATGCGTGAAATTATAGAATATCTTGTGAAAGAGGCATAGTCGAGATATCTTGAGGCGAAAGACCAATGAGAGGAGATCCAGTGATGATTTTATACTGCTGATACCAATTTTGTAGTCGTATTTTGAAGATATAAAGCCAGCGGCGCGGTTCTGCACAGATTCTAAAAAGTTGATAAGTCTGATGTAGACACCAGATTGCGCATGCGTATTCGAGTTTAGATCGTACGAAGTTTAAGGACGGCCGGGGGCGACAATGATAATGTTCTTCGAATAAAGCCCAGTGTTTTGGAGCACTTAGCGACCAGTTTAATTATATGCTCGGACCAATTTAGGTTGCTTGAGATTAGGATACCGAGGTAACGATACGTTAGTATGCAGATGATATCTGTATTTGGGCATAAAGGGTGACCTGTCCTCAAGTTCGTGCAAGACTTCAAAAGGCAGCATTAATATTGACACCTTATCTTCGCTTCCAGGGCCTGAACACTTCGACCAAAAAGTGTTCACTTGTGGCGTTCACACGCAAAATAATGTCATTTTACACCATTCGCATCAATGGCGAAGCCATTCTCTATGAGAGAAGCCAAGATTCCTTGGTGTTGTCATCGACAGGAACCTCTCGTGGAGCCCACATATCTACGACATGAGAAAGAGACTAATTGCGATTGTCCACGTCCTCACCTTCTACGGGGGAAAGTCCTGGGGCGCATCAGAGCGCTCGATGCTACAACTGTACCATTCCCTATTTTTGGGCTACATGCGGTATAGTCTTCCGATATTCAGTTCCATTAGAAAGACAAATATCAAGGCTCTTCAAAGTGTGCAAGCGCAAGCTCTCCGTATCTGCCTTGGACTGCCTAAATGTGCATCAATAGCAGCAACTGTTCTTGTTGCCCGGGAACATCCTGTTACTACATACATTGCTGTTGACACCATGAGAACACATATTAGGCACCTCACATGGGTTCCCTGTCATCACCTCGCAACACTCCCAACAATTAGGCCGCGTACTGCATTCGCCAAAATCATTGAAGCCCATCGCGCATATCTTCCATCGGAGTTCACCCATTCGTCAAGACCGTGCTCACCCTTAAGAGTCTTCATGAAACTCGAGTTCACCTCTATATTCCTGGCATCACGAAGAAAGCTGGTGTATCACTGCCCGCTCTCAAACAACTGACATTGAATCACCTGCATTCTTACCACAGTCACCGCATATATGTTTAAGCAGATGGATTAGTTCACTCGACCAGTTCTGCGGGGTCGGTGGTGATACCGGCCAGCCGCCATCTTAATGAAAGTGAAGACGACCTATCCAAAATCTTCCACTGGTGCGGAACTCGCAGCCTTAGGGGCTGCGGTAGAGTTCATCCGTCAAGAACCTCCACATGACTGGACGGTTTTAACCGACTCTAAAGCAGCCCTTCAAGCCCTGAAAGCTGCGCTACGCCGCGGGTCGCAGGAACAACTTCTTGCTGAGATCCGTCGACTGTACCATGGCGCCGTATTGAAAGGTCATGACATCATTTTTCAATAGCTACCAGGACACTGTGGTATTAACGGTAATCACCAGGTCGATGCGGCTGCGCGTTCTGCTCACAATGACGGACTTCAAGTGAGGATCCCAACATCAAGACCTGACGCTGCGTGTGGGCTTCACCCTTTGGCGCTGGAGCTCACACTTTCAGCGTGGAACACGGGAGAGTTTTGCAACCTCCACCCCAAGGCACTGGACCCTGGACTGCGCCTTCGTCTTCCACATAACTTAGCACGTCGCGAAGCAACATTGTTATGCTGTTTATGGTTCGGTGTTGCTTTTACCAACCACTATGCCTTCCTGATGGGGATGGCCGACAGTCCTGCCTGTGAAAGCTGTGGTTGTGAGGAGACCATCGCTCACCTTCTCTGTGAGTGCCCGGCATTTGCGAGTGCAAGACATACACTGTGTTATGCCCTGAACCGCCTCGAACCTCGCCCATTAACAGGGCAAAAGATCCTCGGTCCGTTGCCACAGCAGTCGACTCCCCTCAAGGCATACAACGCACTCTTTGCCTACTTGAGAGTGACTAGATTGAGTGACATTGTGACAGCGTTGTGTGTGTGTGTGTGTGTGTGTGTGTGTGTGTGTGTGTGTGTGTGTGTGTGTGTGTGTGTGTGTGTGTGTGTGTGTGTGTGTGTGTGTGTGTGTGTGTGTGTGTGTGTGTGTGTGTGTGTGTGTGTGTGTGTGTGTGTGTGTGTGTGTGTGTGTGTGTGTGTGTGTGTGTGTGTGTGTGTGTGTGTGTGTGTGTGTGTGTGTGTGTGTGTGTGTGTGTGTGTGTGTGTGTGTGTGTGTGTGTGTGTGTGTGTGTGTGTGTGTGTGTGTGTGTGTGTGTGTGTGTGTGTGTGTGTGTGTGTGTGTGTGTGTGTGTGTGTGTGTGTGTGTGTGTGTGTGTGTGTGTGTGTGTGTGTGTGTGTGTGTGTGTGTGTGTGTGTGTGTGTGTGTGTGTGTGTGTGTGTGTGTGTGTGTGTGTGTGTGTGTGTGTGTGTGTGTGTGTGTGTGTGTGTGTGTGTGTGTGTGTGTGTGTGTGTGTGTGTGTGTGTGTGTGTGTGTGTGTGTGTGTGTGTGTGTGTGTGTGTGTGTGTGTGTGTGTGTGTGTGTGTGTGTGTGTGTGTGTGTGTGTGTGTGTGTGTGTGTGTGTGTGTGTGTGTGTGTGTGTGTGTGTGTGTGTGTGTGTGTGTGTGTGTGTGTGTGTGTGTGTGTGTGTGTGTGTGTGTGTGTGTGTGTGTGTGTGTGTGTGTGTGTGTGTGTGTGTGTGTGTGTGTGTGTGTGTGTGTGTGTGTGTGTGTGTGTGTGTGTGTGTGTGTGTGTGTGTGTGTGTGTGTGTGTGTGTGTGTGTGTGTGTGTGTGTGTGTGTGTGTGTGTGTGTGTGTGTGTGTGTGTGTGTGTGTGTGTGTGTGTGTGTGTGTGTGTGTTATGCCTTTTTCCCCTTCGCTCTTCCTTCTTTAGTCCCCTAATTCCTATTCCCCAGGGCAGGGTAGCCAACCGGAACCCCTTTCTGGGTAACATCCCTGCCTTTCCCTCCTCCTCTTTATCTACCTATCTATCTAGACCCTGGTCCGATCTTGGTATTGGGAGTCGAACGTACTCCTACATCGCCGCTTTCCTCCGGGATCGCAAAACAGCAATCAGGGTCGTCCCCCTGAAATCCTCCGCTTTCCCTCTGTGTATTCGAGGAACACCTTTGGGGAGTCTGTGCTATCTCCTTTTCTTTTTAACGTCACAGTCACCTTGATGGCCCACAAAACTTTCACAAATCACGAGTCTCTCCCTTTCTTTCTACGCAGAGTACATCACCCTGTGGGCCACCACAGGCAATGTCGGAATCATGGAAGAAAATCTTCAGGCAGTAGCGAACGTAATGGTGGAGTTTGCGGCCTCCACGGGCCAATCTTTCTCCCCAGCCAAGCCCGAACTCCTGTAACTACACCCAACCCCATGTAAAAAGATCACCCCTCCATGCTCATCACTACGCATGGGAAGCCGGTGCCAGAATCGCACAAGCTTCGCGTACTAGGCATGTTCCTAAAAGACAACGGACTTAATACGGAGACTATCTCCACACTCACTGCCACCGCGCACCAGATCATTCGACTGAACAAACGACAGCCAATAAACACCGTGACATGCGCCAACACGACCTCCGAAAACTGGTATAGGCATTCATGATATCTGTTTGGTCGTGAACTCTGTTTGGTCCGAAAGCCATTCGATGTGTCGAATACCATTTACTGAAATGACACTTAAAGTCGGCGTAGCATGGGTATTATGATAGAGTTGCAGTAGTAGTAGTAGAGTAATAGCACAGCGCTACAACTCTAATACTTCCCAAGCAGCACAGGTAATTGGCACAATATTGAAATAGTATTGGCACAGGCCGGCCCTACAAAGAACCAAGATGAAACCATCCTGTTGCAATATTGCGCCGATTACTTGTGCTGCTGGGATGTGAAATGCTACAATGTGCTCCTGTAATATTTGTCTTGATCTCAAAGATCAACGGAAAACATGTACTTTGGCCACGTAAACATGCCAATTATATTTAAACATAGATGAGACAGGCCTATACCGTACTCAAACCTCTTATACAGAGCGCAAGTCAGTTTTTACGAGTTCAAAAAATTATAAACTGCCTCTCTTTGTTGTGGCAATATTGAACGTTGCCATGTCGTTTCAGCAGATGGCAAAAGATTGAGCAGTGTTATCCATGCAACACTACCTATTCTTGCATGTATGCTTGTCAAAATAGTTGCAGGAATGCCGCAGAAAAGCTGTCACAAATCAAATTTTACCGCTGCGATCACAGGTGGGAGCCTACTTGGAGAAAACATTGCAGAAGCTTAATTAATTTCTAATGGCACTGTTTCGCTGCCTTCTCAAACCAACTCTTGTTCTACACTGTACTAATTGTGCTAACATTGGACTAACAGTGGGCTCTGCCAAGCCCAAGGCAGATCCGCGCAAGATTTCTGCTCCTGGTGGTTCACAAACACTGACTGCAGCCGCGGATTTTAGCAACCCTCGGCATTCGCCGTTGCACGTTGCTCCTACAAGTTCATAATTATTTGCGGGTTAC
>JARKHS020017605.1:0-39790 GCA_030143305.2 Amblyomma americanum | reverse complement strand
TCGTCGAAGAGTAGACGAGAGAAAGGTGTAAACTTTTTCTCTCAGAACTGCGCGAAAACTTGTATTCCGGCTCAAAACAACGGGATACATCGTTTTAGATCGAAACTAGCAAGATTCACGAGCATCGATTTTACAAGTCGTCGAAGAGTAGACGAGAGAAAGGTGTAAACTTTTTCTCTCAGAACTGCGCGAAAACTTGTATTCCGGCTCAAAACAACGGGATACATCGTTTTAGATCGAAACTAGCAAGATTCACGAGCATCGATTTTACAAGTCGTCGAAGAGTAGACGAGAGAAAGGTGTAAACTTTTTCTCTCAGAACTGCGCGAAAACTTGTATTCCGGCTCAAAACAACGGGATACATCGTTTTAGATCGAAACTAGCAAGATTCACGAGCATCGATTTTACAAGTCGTCGAAGAGTAGACGAGAGAAAGGTGTAAACTTTTTCTCTCAGAACTGCGCGAAAACTTGTATTCCGGCTCAAAACAACGGGATACATCGTTTTAGATCGAAACTAGCAAGATTCACGAGCATCGATTTTACAAGTCGTCGAAGAGTACACGAGAGAAAGGTGTAAACTTTTTCTCTCAGAACTGCGCGAAAACTTGTATTCCGGCTCAAAACAACGGGATACATCGTTTTAGATCGAAACTAGCAAGATTCACGAGCATCGATTTTACAAGTCGTCGAAGAGTAGACGAGAGAAAGGTGTAAACTTTTTCTCTCAGAACTGCGCGAAAACTTGTATTCCGGCTCAAAACAACGGGATACATCGTTTTAGATCGAAACTAGCAAGATTCACGAGCATCGATTTTACAAGTCGTCGAAGAGTAGACGAGAGAAAGGTGTAAACTTTTTCTCTCAGAACTGCGCGAAAACTTGTATTCCGGCTCAAAACAACGGGATACATCGTTTTAGATCGAAACTAGCAAGATTCACGAGCATCGATTTTACAAGTCGTCGAAGAGTAGACGAGAGAAAGGTGTAAACTTTTTCTCTCAGAACTGCGCGAAAACTTGTATTCCGGCTCAAAACAACGGGATACATCGTTTTAGATCGAAACTAGCAAGATTCACGAGCATCGATTTTACAAGTCGTCGAAGAGTAGACGAGAGAAAGGTGTAAACTTTTTCTCTCAGAACTGCGCGAAAACTTGTATTCCGGCTCAAAACAACGGGATACATCGTTTTAGATCGAAACTAGCAAGATTCACGAGCATCGATTTTACAAGTCGTCGAAGAGTAGACGAGAGAAAGGTGTAAACTTTTTCTCTCAGAACTGCGCGAAAACTTGTATTCCGGCTCAAAACAACGGGATACATCGTTTTAGATCGAAACTAGCAAGATTCACGAGCATCGATTTTACAAGTCGTCGAAGAGTAGACGAGAGAAAGGTGTAAACTTTTTCTCTCAGAACTGCGCGAAAACTTGTATTCCGGCTCAAAACAACGGGATACATCGTTTTAGATCGAAACTAGCAAGATTCACGAGCATCGATTTTACAAGTCGTCGAAGAGTAGACGAGAGAAAGGTGTAAACTTTTTCTCTCAGAACTGCGCGAAAACTTGTATTCCGGCTCAAAACAACGGGATACATCGTTTTAGATCGAAACTAGCAAGATTCACGAGCATCGATTTTACAAGTCGTCGAAGAGTAGACGAGAGAAAGGTGTAAACTTTTTCTCTCAGAACTGCGCGAAAACTTGTATTCCGGCTCAAAACAACGGGATACATCGTTTTAGATCGAAACTAGCAAGATTCACGAGCATCGATTTTACAAGTCGTCGAAGAGTAGACGAGAGAAAGGTGTAAACTTTTTCTCTCAGAACTGCGCGAAAACTTGTATTCCGGCTCAAAACAACGGGATACATCGTTTTAGATCGAAACTAGCAAGATTCACGAGCATCGATTTTACAAGTCGTCGAAGAGTACACGAGAGAAAGGTGTAAACTTTTTCTCTCAGAACTGCGCGAAAACTTGTATTCCGGCTCAAAACAACGGGATACATTGTTTTAGATCGAAACTAGCAAGATTCACGAGCATCGATTTTACAAGTCGTCGAAGAGTACACGAGAGAAAGGTGTAAACTTTTTCTCTCAGAACTGCGCGAAAACTTGTATTCCGGCTCAAAACAACAGGATATATCGTTTTAGATCGAAACTAGCAAAATTCATGAGCATCGATTTTACGAGTCATCGAAGAGTAGACGAGAGAAGATCGAAACTAGCAAAATTCATGAGCATCGATTTTACGAGTCGTCGAAGAGTAGACGAGAGAAAGGTGTAAACTTTTTCTCTCAGAACTGCGCGAAAACTTGTATTCCGGCTCAAAACAACGGGATACATCGTTTTAGGTCGAAACTAGCAAGATTCACGAGCATCGATTTTACAAGTCGTCGAATAGTAGACGAGAGAAAGGTGTAAACTTTTTCTCTCAGAACTGCGCGAAAACTTGTATTCCGGCTCAAAACAACGGGTTACATCGTTTTAGATCGAAACTAGCAAGATTCACGAGCATCGATATTACAAGTCGTCGAAGAGTAGACGAGAGAAATGTGTAAACTTTTTCTCTCAGAACTGCGCGAAAACTTGTATTCCGGCTCAAAACAACGAGATACATCGCTTTAGATCGAATCTAGCAAGATTCAGGAGCATCGATTTCACAAGTCTTCGAAGAGTAGACGAGAGAAAGGTGTAAACTTTAACTCTCAGAACTGCGCGAAAACTTGTATTCCGGCTCAAAACAACGGGATACATCGTTTTAGATCGAAACTAGCAAGATTCACGAGCATCGATTTTACAAGTCGTCGAAGAGTACACGAGAGAAAGGTGTAAACTTTTTCTCTCAGAACTGCGCGAAAACTTGTATTCCGGCTCAAAACAACGGGATACATCGTTTTAGATCGAAACTAGCAAGATTCACGAGCATCGATTTTACAAGTCGTCGAAGAGTAGACGAGAGAAAGGTGTAAACTTTTTCTCTCAGAACTGCGCGAAAACTTGTATTCCGGCTCAAAACAACGGGATACATCGTTTTAGATCGAAACTAGCAAGATTCACGAGCATCGATTTTACAAGTCGTCGAAGAGTAGACGAGAGAAAGGTGTAAACTTTTTCTCTCAGAACTGCGCGAAAACTTGTATTCCGGCTCAAAACAACGGGATACATCGTTTTAGATCGAAACTAGCAAGATTCACGAGCATCGATTTTACAAGTCGTCGAAGAGTAGACGAGAGAAAGGTGTAAACTTTTTCTCTCAGAACTGCGCGAAAACTTGTATTCCGGCTCAAAACAACGGGATACATCGTTTTAGATCGAAACTAGCAAGATTCACGAGCATCGATTTTACAAGTCGTCGAAGAGTAGACGAGAGAAAGGTGTAAACTTTTTCTCTCAGAACTGCGCGAAAACTTGTATTCCGGCTCAAAACAACGGGATACATCGTTTTAGATCGAAACTAGCAAGATTCACGAGCATCGATTTTACAAGTCGTCGAAGAGTAGACGAGAGAAAGGTGTAAACTTTTTCTCTCAGAACTGCGCGAAAACTTGTATTCCGGCTCAAAACAACGGGATACATCGTTTTAGATCGAAACTAGCAAGATTCACGAGCATCGATTTTACAAGTCGTCGAAGAGTAGACGAGAGAAAGGTGTAAACTTTTTCTCTCAGAACTGCGCGAAAACTTGTATTCCGGCTCAAAACAACGGGATACATCGTTTTAGATCGAAACTAGCAAGATTCACGAGCATCGATTTTACAAGTCGTCGAAGAGTAGACGAGAGAAAGGTGTAAACTTTTTCTCTCAGAACTGCGCGAAAACTTGTATTCCGGCTCAAAACAACGGGATACATCGTTTTAGATCGAAACTAGCAAGATTCACGAGCATCGATTTTACAAGTCGTCGAAGAGTACACGAGAGAAAGGTGTAAACTTTTTCTCTCAGAACTGCGCGAAAACTTGTATTCCGGCTCAAAACAACGGGATACATCGTTTTAGATCGAAACTAGCAAGATTCACGAGCATCGATTTTACAAGTCGTCGAAGAGTAGACGAGAGAAAGGTGTAAACTTTTTCTCTCAGAACTGCGCGAAAACTTGTATTCCGGCTCAAAACAACGGGATACATCGTTTTAGATCGAAACTAGCAAGATTCACGAGCATCGATTTTACAAGTCGTCGAAGAGTAGACGAGAGAAAGGTGTAAACTTTTTCTCTCAGAACTGCGCGAAAACTTGTATTCCGGCTCAAAACAACGGGATACATCGTTTTAGATCGAAACTAGCAAGATTCACGAGCATCGATTTTACAAGTCGTCGAAGAGTACACGAGAGAAAGGTGTAAACTTTTTCTCTCAGAACTGCGCGAAAACTTGTATTCCGGCTCAAAACAACGGGATACATCGTTTTAGATCGAAACTAGCAAGATTCACGAGCATCGATTTTACAAGTCGTCGAAGAGTACACGAGAGAAAGGTGTAAACTTTTTCTCTCAGAACTGCGCGAAAACTTGTATTCCGGCTCAAAACAACAGGATACATCGTTTTAGATCGAAACTAGCAAAATTCATGAGCATCGATTTTACGAGTCATCGAAGAGTAGACGAGAGAAGATCGAAACTAGCAAAATTCATGAGCATCGATTTTACGAGTCGTCGAAGAGTAGACGAGAGAAAGGTGTAAACTTTTCTCTCAGAACTGCGCGAAAACTTGTATTCCGGCTCAAAACAACGGGATACATCGTTTTAGGTCGAAACTAGCAAGATTCACGAGCATCGATTTTACAAGTCGTCGAATAGTAGACGAGAGAAAGGTGTAAACTTTTTCTCTCAGAACTGCGCGAAAACTTGTATTCCGGCTCAAAACAACGGGATACATCGTTTTAGATCGAAACTAGCAAGATTCACGAGCATCGATATTACAAGTCGTCGAAGAGTAGACGAGAGAAAGGTGTAAACTTTTTCTCTCAGAACTGCGCGAAAACTTGTATTCCGGCTCAAAACAACGAGATACATCGTTTTAGATCGAAACTAGCAAGATTCACGAGCATCGATTTTACAAGTCGTCGAAGAGTAGACGAGAGAAAGGTGTAAACTTTTTCTCTCAGAACTGCGCGAAAACTTGTATTCCGGCTCAAAACAACGGGATACATCGTTTTAGATCGAAACTAGCAAGATTCACGAGCATCGATTTTACAAGTCGTCGAAGAGTACACGAGAGAAAGGTGTAAACTTTTTCTCTCAGAACTGCGCGAAAACTTGTATTCCGGCTCAAAACAACGGGATACATCGTTTTAGATCGAAACTAGCAAGATTCACGAGCATCGATTTTACAAGTCGTCGAAGAGTACACGAGAGAAAGGTGTAAACTTTTTCTCTCAGAACTGCGCGAAAACTTGTATTCCGGCTCAAAACAACGGGATACATCGTTTTAGATCGAAACTAGCAAGATTCACGAGCATCGATTTTACAAGTCGTCGAAGAGTAGACGAGAGAAAGGTGTAAACTTTTCTCTCAGAACTGCGCGAAAACTTGTATTCCGGCTCAAAACAACGGGATACATCGTTTTAGATCGAAACTAGCAAGATTCACGAGCATCGATTTTACAAGTCGTCGAAGAGTACACGAGAGAAAGGTGTAAACTTTTTCTCTCAGAACTGCGCGAAAACTTGTATTCCGGCTCAAAACAACGGGATACATCGTTTTAGATCGAAACTAGCAAGATTCACGAGCATCGATTTTACAAGTCGTCGAAGAGTACACGAGAGAAAGGTGTAAACTTTTTCTCTCAGAACTGCGCGAAAACTTGTATTCCGGCTCAAAACAACAGGATACATCGTTTTAGATCGAAACTAGCAAAATTCATGAGCATCGATTTTACGAGTCATCGAAGAGTAGACGAGAGAAGATCGAAACTAGCAAAATTCATGAGCATCGATTTTACGAGTCGTCGAAGAGTAGACGAGAGAAAGGTGTAAACTTTTCTCTCAGAACTGCGCGAAAACTTGTATTCCGGCTCAAAACAACGGGATACATCGTTTTAGGTCGAAACTAGCAAGATTCACGAGCATCGATTTTACAAGTCGTCGAAGAGTAGACGAGAGAAAGGTGTAAACTTTTTCTCTCAGAACTGCGCGAAAACTTGTATTCCGGCTCAAAACAACGGGATACATCGTTTTAGATCGAAACTAGCAAGATTCACGAGCATCGATTTTACAAGTCGTCGAAGAGTAGACGAGAGAAAGGTGTAAACTTTTTCTCTCAGAACTGCGCGAAAACTTGTATTCCGGCTCAAAACAACGGGATACATCGTTTTAGATCGAAACTAGCAAGATTCACGAGCATCGATTTTACAAGTCGTCGAAGAGTAGACGAGAGAAAGGTGTAAACTTTTTCTCTCAGAACTGCGCGAAAACTTGTATTCCGGCTCAAAACAACGGGATACATCGTTTTAGATCGAAACTAGCAAGATTCACGAGCATCGATTTTACAAGTCGTCGAAGAGTAGACGAGAGAAAGGTGTAAACTTTTTCTCTCAGAACTGCGCGAAAACTTGTATTCCGGCTCAAAACAACGGGATACATCGTTTTAGATCGAAACTAGCAAGATTCACGAGCATCGATTTTACAAGTCGTCGAAGAGTACACGAGAGAAAGGTGTAAACTTTTTCTCTCAGAACTGCGCGAAAACTTGTATTCCGGCTCAAAACAACGGGATACATCGTTTTAGATCGAAACTAGCAAGATTCACGAGCATCGATTTTACAAGTCGTCGAAGAGTAGACGAGAGAAAGGTGTAAACTTTTTCTCTCAGAACTGCGCGAAAACTTGTATTCCGGCTCAAAACAACGGGATACATCGTTTTAGATCGAAACTAGCAAGATTCACGAGCATCGATTTTACAAGTCGTCGAAGAGTACACGAGAGAAAGGTGTAAACTTTTTCTCTCAGAACTGCGCGAAAACTTGTATTCCGGCTCAAAACAACGGGATACATTGTTTTAGATCGAAACTAGCATGATTCACGAGCATCGATTTTACAAGTCGTCGAAGAGTACACGAGAGAAAGGTGTAAACTTTTTCTCTCAGAACTGCGCGAAAACTTGTATTCCGGCTCAAAACAACAGGATATATCGTTTTAGATCGAAACTAGCAAAATTCATGAGCATCGATTTTACGAGTCATCGAAGAGTAGACGAGAGAAGATCGAAACTAGCAAAATTCATGAGCATCGATTTTACGAGTCGTCGAAGAGTAGACGAGAGAAAGGTGTAAACTTTTCTCTCAGAACTGCGCGAAAACTTGTATTCCGGCTCAAAACAACGGGATACATCGTTTTAGGTCGAAACTAGCAAGATTCACGAGCATCGATTTTACAAGTCGTCGAAGAGTAGACGAGAGAAAGGTGTAAACTTTTTCTCTCAGAACTGCGCGAAAACTTGTATTCCGGCTCAAAACAACGGGATACATCGTTTTAGATCGAAACTAGCAAGATTCACGAGCATCGATATTACAAGTCGTCGAAGAGTAGACGAGAGAAAGGTGTAAACTTTTTCTCTCAGAACTGCGCGAAAACTTGTATTCCGGCTCAAAACAACGGGATACATCGTTTTAGATCGAAACTAGCAAGATTCACGAGCATCGATTTTACAAGTCGTCGAAGAGTAGACGAGAGAAAGGTGTAAACTTTTTCTCTCAGAACTGCGCGAAAACTTGTATTCCGGCTCAAAACAACGGGATACATCGTTTTAGATCGAAACTAGCAAGATTCACGAGCATCGATTTTACAAGTCGTCGAAGAGTACACGAGAGAAAGGTGTAAACTTTTTCTCTCAGAACTGCGCGAAAACTTGTATTCCGGCTCAAAACAACGGGATACATCGTTTTAGATCGAAACTAGCAAGATTCACGAGCATCGATTTTACAAGTCGTCGAAGAGTAGACGAGAGAAAGGTGTAAACTTTTTCTCTCAGAACTGCGCGAAAACTTGTATTCCGGCTCAAAACAACGGGATACATCGTTTTAGATCGAAACTAGCAAGATTCACGAGCATCGATTTTACAAGTCGTCGAAGAGTAGACGAGAGAAAGGTGTAAACTTTTTCTCTCAGAACTGCGCGAAAACTTGTATTCCGGCTCAAAACAACGGGATACATCGTTTTAGATCGAAACTAGCAAGATTCACGAGCATCGATTTTACAAGTCGTCGAAGAGTACACGAGAGAAAGGTGTAAACTTTTTCTCTCAGAACTGCGCGAAAACTTGTATTCCGGCTCAAAACAACGGGATACATCGTTTTAGATCGAAACTAGCAAGATTCACGAGCATCGATTTTACAAGTCGTCGAAGAGTAGACGAGAGAAAGGTGTAAACTTTTTCTCTCAGAACTGCGCGAAAACTTGTATTCCGGCTCAAAACAACGGGATACATCGTTTTAGATCGAAACTAGCAAGATTCACGAGCATCGATTTTACAAGTCGTCGAAGAGTAGACGAGAGAAAGGTGTAAACTTTTTCTCTCAGAACTGCGCGAAAACTTGTATTCCGGCTCAAAACAACGGGATACATCGTTTTAGATCGAAACTAGCAAGATTCACGAGCATCGATTTTACAAGTCGTCGAAGAGTAGACGAGAGAAAGGTGTAAACTTTTTCTCTCAGAACTGCGCGAAAACTTGTATTCCGGCTCAAAACAACGGGATACATCGTTTTAGATCGAAACTAGCAAGATTCACGAGCATCGATTTTACAAGTCGTCGAAGAGTAGACGAGAGAAAGGTGTAAACTTTTTCTCTCAGAACTGCGCGAAAACTTGTATTCCGGCTCAAAACAACGGGATACATCGTTTTAGATCGAAACTAGCAAGATTCACGAGCATCGATTTTACAAGTCGTCGAAGAGTACACGAGAGAAAGGTGTAAACTTTTTCTCTCAGAACTGCGCGAAAACTTGTATTCCGGCTCAAAACAACGGGATACATCGTTTTAGATCGAAACTAGCAAGATTCACGAGCATCGATTTTACAAGTCGTCGAAGAGTAGACGAGAGAAAGGTGTAAACTTTTTCTCTCAGAACTGCGCGAAAACTTGTATTCCGGCTCAAAACAACGGGATACATCGTTTTAGATCGAAACTAGCAAGATTCACGAGCATCGATTTTACAAGTCGTCGAAGAGTAGACGAGAGAAAGGTGTAAACTTTTTCTCTCAGAACTGCGCGAAAACTTGTATTCCGGCTCAAAACAACGGGATACATCGTTTTAGATCGAAACTAGCAAGATTCACGAGCATCGATTTTACAAGTCGTCGAAGAGTAGACGAGAGAAAGGTGTAAACTTTTTCTCTCAGAACTGCGCGAAAACTTGTATTCCGGCTCAAAACAACGGGATACATCGTTTTAGATCGAAACTAGCAAGATTCACGAGCATCGATTTTACAAGTCGTCGAAGAGTACACGAGAGAAAGGTGTAAACTTTTTCTCTCAGAACTGCGCGAAAACTTGTATTCCGGCTCAAAACAACGGGATACATCGTTTTAGATCGAAACTAGCAAGATTCACGAGCATCGATTTTACAAGTCGTCGAAGAGTAGACGAGAGAAAGGTGTAAACTTTTTCTCTCAGAACTGCGCGAAAACTTGTATTCCGGCTCAAAACAACGGGATACATCGTTTTAGATCGAAACTAGCAAGATTCACGAGCATCGATTTTACAAGTCGTCGAAGAGTAGACGAGAGAAAGGTGTAAACTTTTTCTCTCAGAACTGCGCGAAAACTTGTATTCCGGCTCAAAACAACGGGATACATCGTTTTAGATCGAAACTAGCAAGATTCACGAGCATCGATTTTACAAGTCGTCGAAGAGTACACGAGAGAAAGGTGTAAACTTTTTCTCTCAGAACTGCGCGAAAACTTGTATTCCGGCTCAAAACAACGGGATACATCGTTTTAGATCGAAACTAGCAAGATTCACGAGCATCGATTTTACAAGTCGTCGAAGAGTAGACGAGAGAAAGGTGTAAACTTTTTCTCTCAGAACTGCGCGAAAACTTGTATTCCGGCTCAAAACAACAGGATATATCGTTTTAGATCGAAACTAGCAAAATTCATGAGCATCGATTTTACGAGTCATCGAAGAGTAGACGAGAGAAGATCGAAACTAGCAAAATTCATGAGCATCGATTTTACGAGTCGTCGAAGAGTAGACGAGAGAAAGGTGTAAACTTTTCTCTCAGAACTGCGCGAAAACTTGTATTCCGGCTCAAAACAATGGGATACATCGTTTTAGGTCGAAACTAGCAAGATTCACGAGCATCGATTTTACAAGTCGTCGAATAGTAGACGAGAGAAAGGTGTAAACTTTTTCTCTCAGAACTGCGCGAAAACTTGTATTCCGGCTCAAAACAACGGGTTACATCGTTTTAGATCGAAACTAGCAAGATTCACGAGCATCGATATTACAAGTCGTGGAAGAGTAGACGAGAGAAATGTGTAAACTTTTTCTCTCAGAACTGCGCGAAAACTTGTATTCCGGCTCAAAACAACGAGATACATCGCTTTAGATCGAATCTAGCAAGATTCAGGAGCATCGATTTCACAAGTCTTCGAAGAGTAGACGAGAGAAAGGTGTAAACTTTAACTCTCAGAACTGCGCGAAAACTTGTATTCCGGCTCAAAACAACGGGATACATCGTTTTAGATCGAAACTAGCAAGATTCACGAGCATCGATTTTACAAGTCGTCGAAGAGTACACGAGAGAAAGGTGTAAACTTTTTCTCTCAGAACTGCGCGAAAACTTGTATTCCGGCTCAAAACAACGGGATACATCGTTTTAGATCGAAACTAGCAAGATTCACGAGCATCGATTTTACAAGTCGTCGAAGAGTACACGAGAGAAAGGTGTAAACTTTTTCTCTCAGAACTGCGCGAAAACTTGTATTCCGGCTCAAAACAACGGGATACATCGTTTTAGATCGAAACTAGCAAGATTCACGAGCATCGATTTTACAAGTCGTCGAAGAGTAGACGAGAGAAAGGTGTAAACTTTTTCTCTCAGAACTGCGCGAAAACTTGTATTCCGGCTCAAAACAACGGGATACATCGTTTTAGATCGAAACTAGCAAGATTCACGAGCATCGATTTTACAAGTCGTCGAAGAGTACACGAGAGAAAGGTGTAAACTTTTTCTCTCAGAACTGCGCGAAAACTTGTATTCCGGCTCAAAACAACGGGATACATTGTTTTAGATCGAAACTAGCAAGATTCACGAGCATCGATTTTACAAGTCGTCGAAGAGTACACGAGAGAAAGGTGTAAACTTTTTCTCTCAGAACTGCGCGAAAACTTGTATTCCGGCTCAAAACAACAGGATATATCGTTTTAGATCGAAACTAGCAAAATTCATGAGCATCGATTTTACGAGTCATCGAAGAGTAGACGAGAGAAGATCGAAACTAGCAAAATTCATGAGCATCGATTTTACGAGTCGTCGAAGAGTAGACGAGAGAAAGGTGTAAACTTTTCTCTCAGAACTGCGCGAAAACTTGTATTCCGGCTCAAAACAATGGGATACATCGTTTTAGGTCGAAACTAGCAAGATTCACGAGCATCGATTTTACAAGTCGTCGAAGAGTAGACGAGAGAAAGGTGTAAACTTTTTCTCTCAGAACTGCGCGAAAACTTGTATTCCGGCTCAAAACAACGGGATACATCGTTTTAGATCGAAACTAGCAAGATTCACGAGCATCGATATTACAAGTCGTCGAAGAGTAGACGAGAGAAAGGTGTAAACTTTTTCTCTCAGAACTGCGCGAAAACTTGTATTCCGGCTCAAAACAACGGGATACATCGTTTTAGATCGAAACTAGCAAGATTCACGAGCATCGATTTCACAAGTCGTCGAAGAGTAGACGAGAGAAAGGTGTAAACTTTTTCTCTCAGAACTGCGCGAAAACTTGTATTCCGGCTCAAAACAACGGGATACATCGTTTTAGATCGAAACTAGCAAGATTCACGAGCATCGATTTTACAAGTCGTCGAAGAGTAGACGAGAGAAAGGTGTAAACTTTTTCTCTCAGAACTGCGCGAAAACTTGTATTCCGGCTCAAAACAACGGGATACATCGTTTTAGATCGAAACTAGCAAGATTCACGAGCATCGATTTTACAAGTCGTCGAAGAGTACACGAGAGAAAGGTGTAAACTTTTTCTCTCAGAACTGCGCGAAAACTTGTATTCCGGCTCAAAACAACGGGATACATCGTTTTAGATCGAAACTAGCAAGATTCACGAGCATCGATTTTACAAGTCGTCGAAGAGTAGACGAGAGAAAGGTGTAAACTTTTCTCTCAGAACTGCGCGAAAACTTGTATTCCGGCTCAAAACAACGGGATACATCGTTTTAGATCGAAACTAGCATGATTCACGAGCATCGATTTTACAAGTCGTCGAAGAGTACACGAGAGAAAGGTGTAAACTTTTTCTCTCAGAACTGCGCGAAAACTTGTATTCCGGCTCAAAACAACGGGATACATTGTTTTAGATCGAAACTAGCAAGATTCACGAGCATCGATTTTACAAGTCGTCGAAGAGTACACGAGAGAAAGGTGTAAACTTTTTCTCTCAGAACTGCGCGAAAACTTGTATTCCGGCTCAAAACAACAGGATATATCGTTTTAGATCGAAACTAGCAAAATTCATGAGCATCGATTTTACGAGTCATCGAAGAGTAGACGAGAGAAGATCGAAACTAGCAAAATTCATGAGCATCGATTTTACGAGTCGTCGAAGAGTAGACGAGAGAAAGGTGTAAACTTTTTCTCTCAGAACTGCGCGAAAACTTGTATTCCGGCTCAAAACAACGGGATATATCGTTTTAGGTCGAAACTAGCAAGATTCACGAGCATCGATTTTACAAGTCGTCGAATAGTAGACGAGAGAAAGGTGTAAACTTTTTCTCTCAGAACTGCGCGAAAACTTGTATTCCGGCTCAAAACAACGGGTTACATCGTTTTAGATCGAAACTAGCAAGATTCACGAGCATCGATATTACAAGTCGTCGAAGAGTAGACGAGAGAAAGGTGTAAACTTTTTCTCTCAGAACTGCGCGAAAACTTGTATTCCGGCTCAAAACAACGAGGATACATCGTTTTAGATCGAAACTAGCAAGATTCACGAGCATCGATTTTACAAGTCGTCGAAGAGTAGACGAGAGAAAGGTGTAAACTTTTTCTCTCAGAACTGCGCGAAAACTTGTATTCCGGCTCAAAACAACGGGATACATCGTTTTAGATCGAAACTAGCAAGATTCACGAGCATCGATTTTACAAGTCGTCGAAGAGTAGACGAGAGAAAGGTGTAAACTTTTTCTCTCAGAACTGCGCGAAAACTTGTATTCCGGCTCAAAACAACGGGATACATCGTTTTAGATCGAAACTAGCAAGATTCACGAGCATCGATTTTACAAGTCGTCGAAGAGTAGACGAGAGAAAGGTGTAAACTTTTTCTCTCAGAACTGCGCGAAAACTTGTATTCCGGCTCAAAACAACGGGATACATCGTTTTAGATCGAAACTAGCAAGATTCACGAGCATCGATTTTACAAGTCGTCGAAGAGTAGACGAGAGAAAGGTGTAAACTTTTTCTCTCAGAACTGCGCGAAAACTTGTATTCCGGCTCAAAACAACGGGATACATCGTTTTAGATCGAAACTAGCAAGATTCACGAGCATCGATTTTACAAGTCGTCGAAGAGTAGACGAGAGAAAGGTGTAAACTTTTTCTCTCAGAACTGCGCGAAAACTTGTATTCCGGCTCAAAACAACGGGATACATCGTTTTAGATCGAAACTAGCAAGATTCACGAGCATCGATTTTACAAGTCGTCGAAGAGTAGACGAGAGAAAGGTGTAAACTTTTTCTCTCAGAACTGCGCGAAAACTTGTATTCCGGCTCAAAACAACGGGATACATCGTTTTAGATCGAAACTAGCAAGATTCACGAGCATCGATTTTACAAGTCGTCGAAGAGTACACGAGAGAAAGGTGTAAACTTTTTCTCTCAGAACTGCGCGAAAACTTGTATTCCGGCTCAAAACAACGGGATACATCGTTTTAGATCGAAACTAGCAAGATTCACGAGCATCGATTTTACAAGTCGTCGAAGAGTAGACGAGAGAAAGGTGTAAACTTTTTCTCTCAGAACTGCGCGAAAACTTGTATTCCGGCTCAAAACAACGGGATACATCGTTTTAGATCGAAACTAGCAAGATTCACGAGCATCGATTTTACAAGTCGTCGAAGAGTAGACGAGAGAAAGGTGTAAACTTTTTCTCTCAGAACTGCGCGAAAACTTGTATTCCGGCTCAAAACAACGGGATACATCGTTTTAGATCGAAACTAGCAAGATTCACGAGCATCGATTTTACAAGTCGTCGAAGAGTACACGAGAGAAAGGTGTAAACTTTTTCTCTCAGAACTGCGCGAAAACTTGTATTCCGGCTCAAAACAACGGGATACATCGTTTTAGATCGAAACTAGCAAGATTCACGAGCATCGATTTTACAAGTCGTCGAAGAGTACACGAGAGAAAGGTGTAAACTTTTTCTCTCAGAACTGCGCGAAAACTTGTATTCCGGCTCAAAACAACGGGATACATCGTTTTAGATCGAAACTAGCAAGATTCACGAGCATCGATTTTACAAGTCGTCGAAGAGTAGACGAGAGAAAGGTGTAAACTTTTCTCTCAGAACTGCGCGAAAACTTGTATTCCGGCTCAAAACAACGGGATACATCGTTTTAGATCGAAACTAGCAAGATTCACGAGCATCGATTTTACAAGTCGTCGAAGAGTACACGAGAGAAAGGTGTAAACTTTTTCTCTCAGAACTGCGCGAAAACTTGTATTCCGGCTCAAAACAACGGGATACATTGTTTTAGATCGAAACTAGCAAGATTCACGAGCATCGATTTTACAAGTCGTCGAAGAGTACACGAGAGAAAGGTGTAAACTTTTTCTCTCAGAACTGCGCGAAAACTTGTATTCCGGCTCAAAACAACAGGATATATCGTTTTAGATCGAAACTAGCAAAATTCATGAGCATCGATTTTACGAGTCATCGAAGAGTAGACGAGAGAAGATCGAAACTAGCAAAATTCATGAGCATCGATTTTACGAGTCGTCGAAGAGTAGACGAGAGAAAGGTGTAAACTTTTCTCTCAGAACTGCGCGAAAACTTGTATTCCGGCTCATAACAATGGGATATATCGTTTTAGGTCGAAACTAGCAAGTTTCACGAGCATCGATTTTACAAGTTGTCGAATATAGAAGAGAGAAAGGTGTAAACTTTTTCTCTCAGAACTGCGCGAAAACTTGTATTCCGGCTCAAAACAACGGGTTACATCGTTTTAGATCGAAACTAGCAAGATTCACGAGCATCGATATTACAAGTCGTGGAAGAGTAGACGAGAGAAATGTGTAAACTTTTTCTCTCAGAACTGCGCGAAAACTTGTATTCCGGCTCAAAACAACGGGATACATCGCTTTAGATCGAATCTAGCAAGATTCACGAGCATCGATTTCACAAGTCTTCGAAGAGTAGACGAGAGAAAGGTGTAAACTTTAACTCTCAGAACTGCGCGAAAACTTGTATTCCGGCTCAAAACAACGGGATACATCGTTTTAGATCGAAACTAGCAAGATTCACGAGCATCGATTTTACAAGTCGTCGAAGAGTAGACGAGAGAAAGGTGTAAACTTTTTCTCTCAGAACTGCGCGAAAACTTGTATTCCGGCTCAAAACAACGGGATACATCGTTTTAGATCGAAACTAGCAAGATTCACGAGCATCGATTTTACAAGTCGACGAAGAGTACACGAGAGAAAGGTGTAAACTTTTTCTCTCAGAACTGCGCGAAAACTTGTATTCCGGCTCAAAACAACGGGATACATCGTTTTAGATCGAAACTAGCAAGATTCACGAGCATCGATTTTACAAGTCTTCGACGAGTAGACGAGAGAAAGGTGTAAACTTTTCTCTCAGAACTGCGCGAAAACTTGTATTCCGGCTCAAAACAACGGGAAACATCGTTTTAGATCGAAACTAGCATGATTCACGAGCATCGATTTTACAAGTCGTCGAAGAGTACACGAGAGAAAGGTGTAAACTTTTTCTCTCAGAACTGTGCGAAAACTTGTATTCCGGCTCAAAACAACGGGATACATTGTTTTAGATCGAAACTAGCATGATTCACGAGCATCGATTTTACAAGTCGTCGAAGAGTACACGAGAGAAAGGTGTAAACTTTTTCTCTCAGAACTGCGCGAAAACTTGTATTCCGGCTCAAAACAACAGGATATATCGTTTTAGATCGAAACTAGCAAAATTCATGAGCATCGATTTTACGAGTCATCGAAGAGTAGACGAGAGAAGATCGAAACTAGCAAAATTCATGAGCATCGATTTTACGAGTCGTCGAAGAGTAGACGAGAGAAAGGTGTAAACTTTTCTCTCAGAACTGCGCGAAAACTTGTATTCCGGCTCATAACAATGGGATATATCGTTTTAGGTCGAAACTAGCAAGTTTCACGAGCATCGATTTTACAAGTTGTCGAATATAGAAGAGAGAAAGGTGTAAACTTTTTCTCTCAGAACTGCGCGAAAACTTGTATTCCGGCTCAAAACAACGGGTTACATCGTTTTAGATCGAAACTAGCAAGATTCACGAGCATCGATATTACAAGTCGTCGAAGAGTAGACGAGAGAAATGTGTAAACTTTTTCTCTCAGAACTGCGCGAAAACTTGTATTCCGGCTCAAAACAACGGGATACATCGCTTTAGATCGAATCTAGCAAGATTCAGGAGCATCGATTTCACAAGTCTTCGAAGAGTAGACGAGAGAAAGGTGTAAACTTTTTCTCTCAGAACTGCGCGAAAACTTGTATTCCGGCTCAAAACAACGGGATACATCGTTTTAGATCGAAACTAGCAAGATTCACGAGCATCGATTTTACAAGTCGTCGAAGAGTAGACGAGAGAAAGGTGTAAACTTTTTCTCTCAGAACTGCGCGAAAACTTGTATTCCGGCTCAAAACAACGGGATACATCGTTTTAGATCGAAACTAGCAAGATTCACGAGCATCGATTTTACAAGTCGTCGAAGAGTACACGAGAGAAAGGTGTAAACTTTTTCTCTCAGAACTGCGCGAAAACTTGTATTCCGGCTCAAAACAACGGGATACATCGTTTTAGATCGAAACTAGCAAGATTCACGAGCATCGATTTTACAAGTCGTCGAAGAGTAGACGAGAGAAAGGTGTAAACTTTTCTCTCAGAACTGCGCGAAAACTTGTATTCCGGCTCAAAACAACGGGATACATCGTTTTAGATCGAAACTAGCAAGATTCACGAGCATCGATTTTACAAGTCGTCGAAGAGTACACGAGAGAAAGGTGTAAACTTTTTCTCTCAGAACTGCGCGAAAACTTGTATTCCGGCTCAAAACAACGGGATACATCGTTTTAGATCGAAACTAGCATGATTCACGAGCATCGATTTTACAAGTCGTCGAAGAGTACACGAGAGAAAGGTGTAAACTTTTTCTCTCAGAACTGCGCGAAAACTTGTATTCCGGCTCAAAACAACAGGATATATCGTTTTAGATCGAAACTAGCAAGATTCATGAGCATCGATTTTACAAGTCGTCGAAGAGTAGACGAGAGAAAGGTGTAAACTTTTTCTCTCAGAACTGCGCGAAAACTTGTATTCCGGCTCAAAACAACGGGATATATCGTTTTAGGTCGAAACTAGCAAGATTCACGAGCATCGATTTTACAAGTCGTCGAATAGTAGACGAGAGAAAGGTGTAAACTTTTTCTCTCAGAACTGCGCGAAAACTTGTATTCCGGCTCAAAACAACGGGTTACATCGTTTTAGATCGAAACTAGCAAGATTCACGAGCATCGATATTACAAGTCGTCGAAGAGTAGACGAGAGAAAGGTGTAAACTTTTTCTCTCAGAACTGCGCGAAAACTTGTATTCCGGCTCAAAACAACGGGATACATCGTTTTAGATCGAAACTAGCAAGATTCACGAGCATCGATTTTACAAGTCGTCGAAGAGTAGACGAGAGAAAGGTGTAAACTTTTTCTCTCAGAACTGCGCGAAAACTTGTATTCCGGCTCAAAACAACGGGATACATCGTTTTAGATCGAAACTAGCAAGATTCACGAGCATCGATTTTACAAGTCGTCGAAGAGTAGACGAGAGAAAGGTGTAAACTTTTTCTCTCAGAACTGCGCGAAAACTTGTATTCCGGCTCAAAACAACGGGATACATCGTTTTAGATCGAAACTAGCAAGATTCACGAGCATCGATTTTACAAGTCGTCGAAGAGTACACGAGAGAAAGGTGTAAACTTTTTCTCTCAGAACTGCGCGAAAACTTGTATTCCGGCTCAAAACAACGGGATACATCGTTTTAGATCGAAACTAGCAAGATTCACGAGCATCGATTTTACAAGTCTTCGAAGAGTAGACGAGAGAAAGGTGTAAACTTTTCTCTCAGAACTGCGCGAAAACTTGTATTCCGGCTCAAAACAACGGGATACATCGTTTTAGATCGAAACTAGCATGATTCACGAGCATCGATTTTACAAGTCGTCGAAGAGTACACGAGAGAAAGGTGTAAACTTTTTCTCTCAGAACTGCGCGAAAACTTGTATTCCGGCTCAAAACAACGGGATACATTGTTTTAGATCGAAACTAGCATGATTCACGAGCATCGATTTTACAAGTCGTCGAAGAGTACACGAGAGAAAGGTGTAAACTTTTTCTCTCAGAACTGCGCGAAAACTTGTATTCCGGCTCAAAACAACAGGATATATCGTTTTAGATCGAAACTAGCAAAATTCATGAGCATCGATTTTACGAGTCATCGAAGAGTAGACGAGAGAAGATCGAAACTAGCAAAATTCATGAGCATCGATTTTACGAGTCGTCGAAGAGTAGACGAGAGAAAGGTGTAAACTTTTCTCTCAGAACTGCGCGAAAACTTGTATTCCGGCTCAAAACAATGGGATATATCGTTTTAGGTCGAAACTAGCAAGATTCACGAGCATCGATTTTACAAGTCGTCGAATAGTAGACGAGAGAAAGGTGTAAACTTTTTCTCTCAGAACTGCGCGAAAACTTGTATTCCGGCTCAAAACAACGGGTTACATCGTTTTAGATCGAAACTAGCAAGATTCACGAGCATCGATATTACAAGTCGTCGAAGAGTAGACGAGAGAAAGGTGTAAACTTTTTCTCTCAGAACTGCGCGAAAACTTGTATTCCGGCTCAAAACAACGGGATACATCGTTTTAGATCGAAACTAGCAAGATTCACGAGCATCGATTTTACAAGTCGTCGAAGAGTACACGAGAGAAAGGTGTAAACTTTTTCTCTCAGAACTGCGCGAAAACTTGTATTCCGGCTCAAAACAACGGGATACATCGTTTTAGATCGAAACTAGCAAGATTCACGAGCATCGATTTTACAAGTCTTCGAAGAGTAGACGAGAGAAAGGTGTAAACTTTTCTCTCAGAACTGCGCGAAAACTTGTATTCCGGCTCAAAACAACGGGATACATCGTTTTAGATCGAAACTAGCAAGATTCACGAGCATCGATTTTACAAGTCGTCGAAGAGTACACGAGAGAAAGGTGTAAACTTTTTCTCTCAGAACTGCGCGAAAACTTGTATTCCGGCTCAAAACAACGGGATACATCGTTTTAGATCGAAACTAGCAAGATTCACGAGCATCGATTTTACAAGTCGTCGAAGAGTACACGAGAGAAAGGTGTAAACTTTTTCTCTCAGAACTGCGCGAAAACTTGTATTCCGGCTCAAAACAACAGGATATATCGTTTTAGATCGAAACTAGCAAGATTCACGAGCATCGATTTTACGAGTCATCGAAGAGTAGACGAGAGAAGATCGAAACTAGCAAAATTCATGAGCATCGATTTTACGAGTCGTCGAAGAGTAGACGAGAGAAAGGTGTAAACTTTTCTCTCAGAACTGCGCGAAAACTTGTATTCCGGCTCAAAACAATGGGATATATCGTTTTAGGTCGAAACTAGCAAGATTCACGAGCATCGATTTTACAAGTCGTCGAATAGTAGACGAGAGAAAGGTGTAAACTTTTTCTCTCAGAACTGCGCGAAAACTTGTATTCCGGCTCAAAACAACGGGATACATCGTTTTAGATCGAAACTAGCAAGATTCACGAGCATCGATATTACAAGTCGTCGAAGAGTAGACGAGAGAAATGTGTAAACTTTTTCTCTCAGAACTGCGCGAAAACTTGTATTCCGGCTCAAAACAACGGGATACATCGTTTTAGATCGAAACTAGCAAGATTCACGAGCATCGATTTCACAAGTCGTCGAAGAGTAGACGAGAGAAAGGTGTAAACTTTTTCTCTCAGAACTGCGCGAAAACTTGTATTCCGGCTCAAAACAACGGGATACATCGTTTTAGATCGAAACTAGCAAGATTCACGAGCATCGATTTTACAAGTCGTCGAAGAGTAGACGAGAGAAAGGTGTAAACTTTTTCTCTCAGAACTGCGCGAAAACTTGTATTCCGGCTCAAAACAACGGGATACATCGTTTTAGATCGAAACTAGCAAGATTCACGAGCATCGATTTTACAAGTCGTCGAAGAGTAGACGAGAGAAAGGTGTAAACTTTTTCTCTCAGAACTGCGCGAAAACTTGTATTCCGGCTCAAAACAACGGGATACATCGTTTTAGATCGAAACTAGCAAGATTCACGAGCATCGATTTTACAAGTCGTCGAAGAGTAGACGAGAGAAAGGTGTAAACTTTTTCTCTCAGAACTGCGCGAAAACTTGTATTCCGGCTCAAAACAACGGGATACATCGTTTTAGATCGAAACTAGCAAGATTCACGAGCATCGATTTTACAAGTCGTCGAAGAGTAGACGAGAGAAAGGTGTAAACTTTTTCTCTCAGAACTGCGCGAAAACTTGTATTCCGGCTCAAAACAACGGGATACATCGTTTTAGATCGAAACTAGCATGATTCACGAGCATCGATTTTACAAGTCGTCGAAGAGTACACGAGAGAAAGGTGTAAACTTTTTCTCTCAGAACTGTGCGAAAACTTGTATTCCGGCTCAAAACAACGGGATACATTGTTTTAGATCGAAACTAGCATGATTCACGAGCATCGATTTTACAAGTCGTCGAAGAGTACACGAGAGAAAGGTGTAAACTTTTTCTCTCAGAACTGCGCGAAAACTTGTATTCCGGCTCAAAACAACAGGATATATCGTTTTAGATCGAAACTAGCAAAATTCATGAGCATCGATTTTACGAGTCATCGAAGAGTAGACGAGAGAAGATCGAAACTAGCAAAATTCATGAGCATCGATTTTACGAGTCGTCGAAGAGTAGACGAGAGAAAGGTGTAAACTTTTCTCTCAGAACTGCGCGAAAACTTGTATTCCGGCTCAAAACAATGGGATACATCGTTTTAGGTCGAAACTAGCAAGATTCACGAGCATCGATTTTACAAGTCGTCGAAGAGTAGACGAGAGAAAGGTGTAAACTTTTTCTCTCAGAACTGCGCGAAAACTTGTATTCCGGCTCAAAACAACGGGATACATCGTTTTAGATCGAAACTAGCAAGATTCACGAGCATCGATATTACAAGTCGTCGAAGAGTAGACGAGAGAAATGTGTAAACTTTTTCTCTCAGAACTGCGCGAAAACTTGTATTCCGGCTCAAAACAACGGGATACATCGTTTTAGATCGAAACTAGCAAGATTCACGAGCATCGATTTTACAAGTCGTCGAAGAGTAGACGAGAGAAAGGTGTAAACTTTTTCTCTCAGAACTGCGCGAAAACTTGTATTCCGGCTCAAAACAACGGGATACATCGTTTTAGATCGAAACTAGCAAGATTCACGAGCATCGATTTTACAAGTCGTCGAAGAGTAGACGAGAGAAAGGTGTAAACTTTTTCTCTCAGAACTGCGCGAAAACTTGTATTCCGGCTCAAAACAACGGGATACATCGTTTTAGATCGAAACTAGCAAGATTCACGAGCATCGATTTTACAAGTCGTCGAAGAGTACACGAGAGAAAGGTGTAAACTTTTTCTCTCAGAACTGCGCGAAAACTTGTATTCCGGCTCAAAACAACGGGATACATCGTTTTAGATCGAAACTAGCAAGATTCACGAGCATCGATTTTACAAGTCGTCGAAGAGTAGACGAGAGAAAGGTGTAAACTTTTTCTCTCAGAACTGCGCGAAAACTTGTATTCCGGCTCAAAACAACGGGATACATCGTTTTAGATCGAAACTAGCAAGATTCACGAGCATCGATTTTACAAGTCGTCGAAGAGTAGACGAGAGAAAGGTGTAAACTTTTTCTCTCAGAACTGCGCGAAAACTTGTATTCCGGCTCAAAACAACGGGATACATCGTTTTAGATCGAAACTAGCAAGATTCACGAGCATCGATTTTACAAGTCGTCGAAGAGTAGACGAGAGAAAGGTGTAAACTTTTTCTCTCAGAACTGCGCGAAAACTTGTATTCCGGCTCAAAACAACGGGATACATCGTTTTAGATCGAAACTAGCAAGATTCACGAGCATCGATTTTACAAGTCGTCGAAGAGTAGACGAGAGAAAGGTGTAAACTTTTTCTCTCAGAACTGCGCGAAAACTTGTATTCCGGCTCAAAACAACGGGATACATCGTTTTAGATCGAAACTAGCAAGATTCACGAGCATCGATTTTACAAGTCGTCGAAGAGTAGACGAGAGAAAGGTGTAAACTTTTTCTCTCAGAACTGCGCGAAAACTTGTATTCCGGCTCAAAACAACGGGATACATCGTTTTAGATCGAAACTAGCAAGATTCACGAGCATCGATTTTACAAGTCGTCGAAGAGTAGACGAGAGAAAGGTGTAAACTTTTTCTCTCAGAACTGCGCGAAAACTTGTATTCCGGCTCAAAACAACGGGATACATCGTTTTAGATCGAAACTAGCAAGATTCACGAGCATCGATTTTACAAGTCGTCGAAGAGTACACGAGAGAAAGGTGTAAACTTTTTCTCTCAGAACTGCGCGAAAACTTGTATTCCGGCTCAAAACAACGGGATACATCGTTTTAGATCGAAACTAGCAAGATTCACGAGCATCGATTTTACAAGTCGTCGAAGAGTAGACGAGAGAAAGGTGTAAACTTTTTCTCTCAGAACTGCGCGAAAACTTGTATTCCGGCTCAAAACAACGGGATACATCGTTTTAGATCGAAACTAGCAAGATTCACGAGCATCGATTTTACAAGTCGTCGAAGAGTAGACGAGAGAAAGGTGTAAACTTTTTCTCTCAGAACTGCGCGAAAACTTGTATTCCGGCTCAAAACAACGGGATACATCGTTTTAGATCGAAACTAGCAAGATTCACGAGCATCGATTTTACAAGTCGTCGAAGAGTAGACGAGAGAAAGGTGTAAACTTTTTCTCTCAGAACTGCGCGAAAACTTGTATTCCGGCTCAAAACAACGGGATACATCGTTTTAGATCGAAACTAGCAAGATTCACGAGCATCGATTTTACAAGTCGTCGAAGAGTACACGAGAGAAAGGTGTAAACTTTTTCTCTCAGAACTGCGCGAAAACTTGTATTCCGGCTCAAAACAACGGGATACATTGTTTTAGATCGAAACTAGCAAGATTCACGAGCATCGATTTTACAAGTCGTCGAAGAGTACACGAGAGAAAGGTGTAAACTTTTTCTCTCAGAACTGCGCGAAAACTTGTATTCCGGCTCAAAACAACAGGATATATCGTTTTAGATCGAAACTAGCAAAATTCATGAGCATCGATTTTACGAGTCATCGAAGAGTAGACGAGAGAAGATCGAAACTAGCAAAATTCATGAGCATCGATTTTACGAGTCGTCGAAGAGTAGACGAGAGAAAGGTGTAAACTTTTCTCTCAGAACTGCGCGAAAACTTGTATTCCGGCTCAAAACAACGGGATACATCGTTTTAGGTCGAAACTAGCAAGATTCACGAGCATCGATTTTACAAGTCGTCGAATAGTAGACGAGAGAAAGGTGTAAACTTTTTCTCTCAGAACTGCGCGAAAACTTGTATTCCGGCTCAAAACAACGGGTTACATCGTTTTAGATCGAAACTAGCAAGATTCACGAGCATCGATATTACAAGTCGTCGAAGAGTAGACGAGAGAAATGTGTAAACTTTTTCTCTCAGAACTGCGCGAAAACTTGTATTCCGGCTCAAAACAACGGGATACATCGCTTTAGATCGAAACTAGCAAGATTCACGAGCATCGATTTCACAAGTCTTCGAAGAGTAGACGAGAGAAAGGTGTAAACTTTTACTCTCAGAACTGCGCGAAAACTTGTATTCCGGCTCAAAACAACGGGATACATCGTTTTAGATCGAAACTAGCAAGATTCACGAGCATCGATTTTACAAGTCGTCGAAGAGTACACGAGAGAAAGGTGTAAACTTTTTCTCTCAGAACTGCGCGAAAACTTGTATTCCGGCTCAAAACAACGGGATACATCGTTTTAGATCGAAACTAGCAAGATTCACGAGCATCGATTTTACAAGTCGTCGAAGAGTACACGAGAGAAAGGTGTAAACTTTTTCTCTCAGAACTGCGCGAAAACTTGTATTCCGGCTCAAAACAACGGGATACATCGTTTTAGATCGAAACTAGCAAGATTCACGAGCATCGATTTTACAAGTCGTCGAAGAGTAGACGAGAGAAAGGTGTAAACTTTTTCTCTCAGAACTGCGCGAAAACTTGTATTCCGGCTCAAAACAACGGGATACATCGTTTTAGATCGAAACTAGCATGATTCACGAGCATCGATTTTACAAGTCGTCGAAGAGTACACGAGAGAAAGGTGTAAACTTTTTCTCTCAGAACTGCGCGAAAACTTGTATTCCGGCTCAAAACAACGGGATACATTGTTTTAGATCGAAACTAGCAAGATTCACGAGCATCGATTTTACAAGTCGTCGAAGAGTACACGAGAGAAAGGTGTAAACTTTTTCTCTCAGAACTGCGCGAAAACTTGTATTCCGGCTCAAAACAACAGGATATATCGTTTTAGATCGAAACTAGCAAAATTCATGAGCATCGATTTTACGAGTCATCGAAGAGTAGACGAGAGAAGATCGAAACTAGCAAAATTCATGAGCATCGATTTTACGAGTCGTCGAAGAGTAGACGAGAGAAAGGTGTAAACTTTTCTCTCAGAACTGCGCGAAAACTTGTATTCCGGCTCAAAACAACGGGATACATCGTTTTAGGTCGAAACTAGCAAGATTCACGAGCATCGATTTTACAAGTCGTCGAAGAGTAGACGAGAGAAAGGTGTAAACTTTTTCTCTCAGAACTGCGCGAAAACTTGTATTCCGGCTCAAAACAACGGGATACATCGTTTTAGATCGAAACTAGCAAGATTCACGAGCATCGATTTTACAAGTCGTCGAAGAGTAGACGAGAGAAAGGTGTAAACTTTTTCTCTCAGAACTGCGCGAAAACTTGTATTCCGGCTCAAAACAACGGGATACATCGTTTTAGATCGAAACTAGCAAGATTCACGAGCATCGATTTTACAAGTCGTCGAAGAGTAGACGAGAGAAAGGTGTAAACTTTTTCTCTCAGAACTGCGCGAAAACTTGTATTCCGGCTCAAAACAACGGGATACATCGTTTTAGATCGAAACTAGCAAGATTCACGAGCATCGATTTTACAAGTCGTCGAAGAGTAGACGAGAGAAAGGTGTAAACTTTTTCTCTCAGAACTGCGCGAAAACTTGTATTCCGGCTCAAAACAACGGGATACATCGTTTTAGATCGAAACTAGCAAGATTCACGAGCATCGATTTTACAAGTCGTCGAAGAGTACACGAGAGAAAGGTGTAAACTTTTTCTCTCAGAACTGCGCGAAAACTTGTATTCCGGCTCAAAACAACGGGATACATCGTTTTAGATCGAAACTAGCAAGATTCACGAGCATCGATTTTACAAGTCGTCGAAGAGTAGACGAGAGAAAGGTGTAAACTTTTTCTCTCAGAACTGCGCGAAAACTTGTATTCCGGCTCAAAACAACGGGATACATCGTTTTAGATCGAAACTAGCAAGATTCACGAGCATCGATTTTACAAGTCGTCGAAGAGTACACGAGAGAAAGGTGTAAACTTTTTCTCTCAGAACTGCGCGAAAACTTGTATTCCGGCTCAAAACAACGGGATACATCGTTTTAGATCGAAACTAGCAAGATTCACGAGCATCGATTTTACAAGTCGTCGAAGAGTACACGAGAGAAAGGTGTAAACTTTTTCTCTCAGAACTGCGCGAAAACTTGTATTCCGGCTCAAAACAACGGGATACATCGTTTTAGATCGAAACTAGCAAGATTCACGAGCATCGATTTTACAAGTCGTCGAAGAGTAGACGAGAGAAAGGTGTAAACTTTTTCTCTCAGAACTGCGCGAAAACTTGTATTCCGGCTCAAAACAACGGGATACATCGTTTTAGATCGAAACTAGCAAGATTCACGAGCATCGATTTTACAAGTCGTCGAAGAGTAGACGAGAGAAAGGTGTAAACTTTTTCTCTCAGAACTGCGCGAAAACTTGTATTCCGGCTCAAAACAACGGGATACATCGTTTTAGATCGAAACTAGCAAGATTCACGAGCATCGATTTTACAAGTCGTCGAAGAGTAGACGAGAGAAAGGTGTAAACTTTTTCTCTCAGAACTGCGCGAAAACTTGTATTCCGGCTCAAAACAACGGGATACATCGTTTTAGATCGAAACTAGCAAGATTCACGAGCATCGATTTTACAAGTCGTCGAAGAGTACACGAGAGAAAGGTGTAAACTTTTTCTCTCAGAACTGCGCGAAAACTTGTATTCCGGCTCAAAACAACGGGATACATCGTTTTAGATCGAAACTAGCAAGATTCACGAGCATCGATTTTACAAGTCGTCGAAGAGTACACGAGAGAAAGGTGTAAACTTTTTCTCTCAGAACTGCGCGAAAACTTGTATTCCGGCTCAAAACAACAGGATACATCGTTTTAGATCGAAACTAGCAAGATTCACGAGCATCGATTTTACGAGTCATCGAAGAGTAGACGAGAGAAGATCGAAACTAGCAAAATTCATGAGCATCGATTTTACGAGTCGTCGAAGAGTAGACGAGAGAAAGGTGTAAACTTTTTCTCTCAGAACTGCGCGAAAACTTGTATTCCGGCTCAAAACAACGGGATACATCGTTTTAGGTCGAAACTAGCAAGATTCACGAGCATCGATTTTACAAGTCGTCGAAGAGTAGACGAGAGAAAGGTGTAAACTTTTTCTCTCAGAACTGCGCGAAAACTTGTATTCCGGCTCAAAACAACGGGATACATCGTTTTAGATCGAAACTAGCAAGATTCACGAGCATCGATATTACAAGTCGTCGAAGAGTAGACGAGAGAAAGGTGTAAACTTTTTCTCTCAGAACTGCGCGAAAACTTGTATTCCGGCTCAAAACAACGGGATACATCGTTTTAGATCGAAACTAGCAAGATTCACGAGCATCGATTTTACAAGTCGTCGAAGAGTAGACGAGAGAAAGGTGTAAACTTTTTCTCTCAGAACTGCGCGAAAACTTGTATTCCGGCTCAAAACAACGGGATACATCGTTTTAGATCGAAACTAGCAAGATTCACGAGCATCGATTTTACAAGTCGTCGAAGAGTAGACGAGAGAAAGGTGTAAACTTTTTCTCTCAGAACTGCGCGAAAACTTGTATTCCGGCTCAAAACAACGGGATACATCGTTTTAGATCGAAACTAGCAAGATTCACGAGCATCGATTTTACAAGTCGTCGAAGAGTACACGAGAGAAAGGTGTAAACTTTTTCTCTCAGAACTGCGCGAAAACTTGTATTCCGGCTCAAAACAACGGGATACATCGTTTTAGATCGAAACTAGCAAGATTCACGAGCATCGATTTTACAAGTCGTCGAAGAGTAGACGAGAGAAAGGTGTAAACTTTTTCTCTCAGAACTGCGCGAAAACTTGTATTCCGGCTCAAAACAACGGGATACATCGTTTTAGATCGAAACTAGCAAGATTCACGAGCATCGATTTTACAAGTCGTCGAAGAGTACACGAGAGAAAGGTGTAAACTTTTTCTCTCAGAACTGCGCGAAAACTTGTATTCCGGCTCAAAACAACGGGATACATTGTTTTAGATCGAAACTAGCATGATTCACGAGCATCGATTTTACAAGTCGTCGAAGAGTACACGAGAGAAAGGTGTAAACTTTTTCTCTCAGAACTGCGCGAAAACTTGTATTCCGGCTCAAAACAACAGGATATATCGTTTTAGATCGAAACTAGCAAAATTCATGAGCATCGATTTTACGAGTCATCGAAGAGTAGACGAGAGAAGATCGAAACTAGCAAAATTCATGAGCATCGATTTTACGAGTCGTCGAAGAGTAGACGAGAGAAAGGTGTAAACTTTTTCTCTCAGAACTGCGCGAAAACTTGTATTCCGGCTCAAAACAACGGGATACATCGTTTTAGGTCGAAACTAGCAAGATTCACGAGCATCGATTTTACAAGTCGTCGAAGAGTAGACGAGAGAAAGGTGTAAACTTTTTCTCTCAGAACTGCGCGAAAACTTGTATTCCGGCTCAAAACAACGGGATACATCGTTTTAGATCGAAACTAGCAAGATTCACGAGCATCGATTTTACAAGTCGTCGAAGAGTAGACGAGAGAAAGGTGTAAACTTTTTCTCTCAGAACTGCGCGAAAACTTGTATTCCGGCTCAAAACAACGGGATACATCGTTTTAGATCGAAACTAGCAAGATTCACGAGCATCGATTTTACAAGTCGTCGAAGAGTAGACGAGAGAAAGGTGTAAACTTTTTCTCTCAGAACTGCGCGAAAACTTGTATTCCGGCTCAAAACAACGGGATACATCGTTTTAGATCGAAACTAGCAAGATTCACGAGCATCGATTTTACAAGTCGTCGAAGAGTAGACGAGAGAAAGGTGTAAACTTTTTCTCTCAGAACTGCGCGAAAACTTGTATTCCGGCTCAAAACAACGGGATACATCGTTTTAGATCGAAACTAGCAAGATTCACGAGCATCGATTTTACAAGTCGTCGAAGAGTAGACGAGAGAAAGGTGTAAACTTTTTCTCTCAGAACTGCGCGAAAACTTGTATTCCGGCTCAAAACAACGGGATACATCGTTTTAGATCGAAACTAGCAAGATTCACGAGCATCGATTTTACAAGTCGTCGAAGAGTAGACGAGAGAAAGGTGTAAACTTTTTCTCTCAGAACTGCGCGAAAACTTGTATTCCGGCTCAAAACAACGGGATACATCGCTTTAGATCGAAACTAGCAAGATTCACGAGCATCGATTTCACAAGTCGTCGAAGAGTAGACGAGAGAAAGGTGTAAACTTTATCTCTCAGAACTGCGCGAAAACTTGTATTCCGGCTCAAAACAACGGGATACATCGTTTTAGATCGAAACTAGCAAGATTCACGAGCATCGATTTTACAAGTCGACGAAGAGTACACGAGAGAAAGGTGTAAACTTTTTCTCTCAGAACTGCGCGAAAACTTGTATTCCGGCTCAAAACAACGGGATACATCGTTTTAGATCGAAACTAGCAAGATTCACGAGCATCGATTTTACAAGTCGTCGAAGAGTAGACGAGAGAAAGGTGTAAACTTTTTCTCTCAGAACTGCGCGAAAACTTGTATTCCGGCTCAAAACAACGGGATACATCGTTTTAGATCGAAACTAGCATGATTCACGAGCATCGATTTTACAAGTCGTCGAAGAGTACACGAGAGAAAGGTGTAAACTTTTTCTCTCAGAACTGTGCGAAAACTTGTATTCCGGCTCAAAACAACGGGATACATTGTTTTAGATCGAAACTAGCATGATTCACGAGCATCGATTTTACAAGTCGTCGAAGAGTACACGAGAGAAAGGTGTAAACTTTTTCTCTCAGAACTGCGCGAAAACTTGTATTCCGGCTCAAAACAACAGGATATATCGTTTTAGATCGAAACTAGCAAAATTCATGAGCATCGATTTTACGAGTCATCGAAGAGTAGACGAGAGAAGATCGAAACTAGCAAAATTCATGAGCATCGATTTTACGAGTCGTCGAAGAGTAGACGAGAGAAAGGTGTAAACTTTTCTCTCAGAACTGCGCGAAAACTTGTATTCCGGCTCAAAACAATGGGATACATCGTTTTAGGTCGAAACTAGCAAGATTCACGAGCATCGATTTTACAAGTCGTCGAAGAGTAGACGAGAGAAAGGTGTAAACTTTTTCTCTCAGAACTGCGCGAAAACTTGTATTCCGGCTCAAAACAACGGGATACATCGTTTTAGATCGAAACTAGCAAGATTCACGAGCATCGATTTTACAAGTCGTCGAAGAGTAGACGAGAGAAAGGTGTAAACTTTTTCTCTCAGAACTGCGCGAAAACTTGTATTCCGGCTCAAAACAACGGGATACATCGTTTTAGATCGAAACTAGCAAGATTCACGAGCATCGATTTTACAAGTCGTCGAAGAGTAGACGAGAGAAAGGTGTAAACTTTTTCTCTCAGAACTGCGCGAAAACTTGTATTCCGGCTCAAAACAACGGGATACATCGTTTTAGATCGAAACTAGCAAGATTCACGAGCATCGATTTTACAAGTCGTCGAAGAGTAGACGAGAGAAAGGTGTAAACTTTTTCTCTCAGAACTGCGCGAAAACTTGTATTCCGGCTCAAAACAACGGGATACATCGTTTTAGATCGAAACTAGCAAGATTCACGAGCATCGATTTTACAAGTCGTCGAAGAGTACACGAGAGAAAGGTGTAAACTTTTTCTCTCAGAACTGCGCGAAAACTTGTATTCCGGCTCAAAACAACGGGATACATCGTTTTAGATCGAAACTAGCAAGATTCACGAGCATCGATTTTACAAGTCGTCGAAGAGTAGACGAGAGAAAGGTGTAAACTTTTTCTCTCAGAACTGCGCGAAAACTTGTATTCCGGCTCAAAACAACGGGATACATCGTTTTAGATCGAAACTAGCAAGATTCACGAGCATCGATTTTACAAGTCGTCGAAGAGTAGACGAGAGAAAGGTGTAAACTTTTTCTCTCAGAACTGCGCGAAAACTTGTATTCCGGCTCAAAACAACGGGATACATCGTTTTAGATCGAAACTAGCAAGATTCACGAGCATCGATTTTACAAGTCGTCGAAGAGTAGACGAGAGAAAGGTGTAAACTTTTTCTCTCAGAACTGCGCGAAAACTTGTATTCCGGCTCAAAACAACGGGATACATCGTTTTAGATCGAAACTAGCAAGATTCACGAGCATCGATTTTACGAGTCATCGAAGAGTAGACGAGAGAAGATCGAAACTAGCAAAATTCATGAGCATCGATTTTACGAGTCGTCGAAGAGTAGACGAGAGAAAGGTGTAAACTTTTTCTCTCAGAACTGCGCGAAAACTTGTATTCCGGCTCAAAACAACGGGATACATCGTTTTAGATCGAAACTAGCAAGATTCACGAGCATCGATTTTACAAGTCGTCGAAGAGTAGACGAGAGAAAGGTGTAAACTTTTTCTCTCAGAACTGCGCGAAAACTTGTATTCCGGCTCAAAACAACGGGATACATCGTTTTAGATCGAAACTAGCAAGATTCACGAGCATCGATTTTACAAGTCGTCGAAGAGTAGACGAGAGAAAGGTGTAAACTTTTTCTCTCAGAACTGCGCGAAAACTTGTATTCCGGCTCAAAACAACGGGATACATCGTTTTAGATCGAAACTAGCAAGATTCACGAGCATCGATTTTACAAGTCGTCGAAGAGTAGACGAGAGAAAGGTGTAAACTTTTTCTCTCAGAACTGCGCGAAAACTTGTATTCCGGCTCAAAACAACGGGATACATCGTTTTAGATCGAAACTAGCAAGATTCACGAGCATCGATTTTACAAGTCGTCGAAGAGTAGACGAGAGAAAGGTGTAAACTTTTTCTCTCAGAACTGCGCGAAAACTTGTATTCCGGCTCAAAACAACGGGATACATCGTTTTAGATCGAAACTAGCAAGATTCACGAGCATCGATTTTACAAGTCGTCGAAGAGTAGACGAGAGAAAGGTGTAAACTTTTTCTCTCAGAACTGCGCGAAAACTTGTATTCCGGCTCAAAACAACGGGATACATCGTTTTAGATCGAAACTAGCAAGATTCACGAGCATCGATTTTACAAGTCGTCGAAGAGTAGACGAGAGAAAGGTGTAAACTTTTTCTCTCAGAACTGCGCGAAAACTTGTATTCCGGCTCAAAACAACGGGATACATCGTTTTAGATCGAAACTAGCAAGATTCACGAGCATCGATTTTACAAGTCGTCGAAGAGTAGACGAGAGAAAGGTGTAAACTTTTTCTCTCAGAACTGCGCGAAAACTTGTATTCCGGCTCAAAACAACGGGATACATCGTTTTAGATCGAAACTAGCAAGATTCACGAGCATCGATTTTACAAGTCGTCGAAGAGTAGACGAGAGAAAGGTGTAAACTTTTTCTCTCAGAACTGCGCGAAAACTTGTATTCCGGCTCAAAACAACGGGATACATCGTTTTAGATCGAAACTAGCAAGATTCACGAGCATCGATTTTACAAGTCGTCGAAGAGTAGACGAGAGAAAGGTGTAAACTTTTTCTCTCAGAACTGCGCGAAAACTTGTATTCCGGCTCAAAACAACGGGATACATCGTTTTAGATCGAAACTAGCAAGATTCACGAGCATCGATTTTACAAGTCGTCGAAGAGTACACGAGAGAAAGGTGTAAACTTTTTCTCTCAGAACTGCGCGAAAACTTGTATTCCGGCTCAAAACAACGGGATACATCGTTTTAGATCGAAACTAGCAAGATTCACGAGCATCGATTTTACAAGTCGTCGAAGAGTAGACGAGAGAAAGGTGTAAACTTTTTCTCTCAGAACTGCGCGAAAACTTGTATTCCGGCTCAAAACAACGGGATACATCGTTTTAGATCGAAACTAGCAAGATTCACGAGCATCGATTTTACAAGTCGTCGAAGAGTAGACGAGAGAAAGGTGTAAACTTTTTCTCTCAGAACTGCGCGAAAACTTGTATTCCGGCTCAAAACAACGGGATACATCGTTTTAGATCGAAACTAGCAAGATTCACGAGCATCGATTTTACAAGTCGTCGAAGAGTAGACGAGAGAAAGGTGTAAACTTTTTCTCTCAGAACTGCGCGAAAACTTGTATTCCGGCTCAAAACAACGGGATACATCGTTTTAGATCGAAACTAGCAAGATTCACGAGCATCGATTTTACAAGTCGTCGAAGAGTAGACGAGAGAAAGGTGTAAACTTTTTCTCTCAGAACTGCGCGAAAACTTGTATTCCGGCTCAAAACAACGGGATACATCGTTTTAGATCGAAACTAGCAAGATTCACGAGCATCGATTTTACAAGTCGTCGAAGAGTAGACGAGAGAAAGGTGTAAACTTTTTCTCTCAGAACTGCGCGAAAACTTGTATTCCGGCTCAAAACAACGGGATACATCGTTTTAGATCGAAACTAGCAAGATTCACGAGCATCGATTTTACAAGTCGTCGAAGAGTAGACGAGAGAAAGGTGTAAACTTTTTCTCTCAGAACTGCGCGAAAACTTGTATTCCGGCTCAAAACAACGGGATACATCGTTTTAGATCGAAACTAGCAAGATTCACGAGCATCGATTTTACAAGTCGTCGAAGAGTAGACGAGAGAAAGGTGTAAACTTTTTCTCTCAGAACTGCGCGAAAACTTGTATTCCGGCTCAAAACAACGGGATACATCGCTTTAGATCGAAACTAGCAAGATTCACGAGCATCGATTTCACAAGTCTTCGAAGAGTAGACGAGAGAAAGGTGTAAACTTTTTCTCTCAGAACTGCGCGAAAACTTGTATTCCGGCTCAAAACAACGGGATACATCGTTTTAGATCGAAACTAGCAAGATTCACGAGCATCGATTTTACAAGTCGACGAAGAGTACACGAGAGAAAGGTGTAAACTTTTTCTCTCAGAACTGCGCGAAAACTTGTATTCCGGCTCAAAACAACGGGATACATCGTTTTAGATCGAAACTAGCAAGATTCACGAGCATCGATTTTACAAGTCGTCGAAGAGTAGACGAGAGAAAGGTGTAAACTTTTTCTCTCAGAACTGCGCGAAAACTTGTATTCCGGCTCAAAACAACGGGATACATCGTTTTAGATCGAAACTAGCAAGATTCACGAGCATCGATTTTACAAGTCGTCGAAGAGTACACGAGAGAAAGGTGTAAACTTTTTCTCTCAGAACTGCGCGAAAACTTGTATTCCGGCTCAAAACAACGGGATACATCGTTTTAGATCGAAACTAGCAAGATTCACGAGCATCGATTTTACAAGTCGTCGAAGAGTACACGAGAGAAAGGTGTAAACTTTTTCTCTCAGAACTGCGCGAAAACTTGTATTCCGGCTCAAAACAACAGGATACATCGTTTTAGATCGAAACTAGCAAGATTCATGAGCATCGATTTTACGAGTCATCGAAGAGTAGACGAGAGAAGATCGAAACTAGCAAAATTCATGAGCATCGATTTTACGAGTCGTCGAAGAGTAGACGAGAGAAAGGTGTAAACTTTTTCTCTCAGAACTGCGCGAAAACTTGTATTCCGGCTCAAAACAACGGGATACATCGTTTTAGATCGAAACTAGCAAGATTCACGAGCATCGATTTTACAAGTCGTCGAAGAGTAGACGAGAGAAAGGTGTAAACTTTTTCTCTCAGAACTGCGCGAAAACTTGTATTCCGGCTCAAAACAACGGGATACATCGTTTTAGATCGAAACTAGCAAGATTCACGAGCATCGATTTTACAAGTCGTCGAAGAGTAGACGAGAGAAAGGTGTAAACTTTTTCTCTCAGAACTGCGCGAAAACTTGTATTCCGGCTCAAAACAACGGGATACATCGTTTTAGATCGAAACTAGCAAGATTCACGAGCATCGATTTTACAAGTCGTCGAAGAGTAGACGAGAGAAAGGTGTAAACTTTTTCTCTCAGAACTGCGCGAAAACTTGTATTCCGGCTCAAAACAACGGGATACATCGTTTTAGATCGAAACTAGCAAGATTCACGAGCATCGATTTTACAAGTCGTCGAAGAGTAGACGAGAGAAAGGTGTAAACTTTTTCTCTCAGAACTGCGCGAAAACTTGTATTCCGGCTCAAAACAACGGGATACATCGTTTTAGATCGAAACTAGCAAGATTCACGAGCATCGATTTTACAAGTCGTCGAAGAGTAGACGAGAGAAAGGTGTAAACTTTTTCTCTCAGAACTGCGCGAAAACTTGTATTCCGGCTCAAAACAACGGGATACATCGTTTTAGATCGAAACTAGCAAGATTCACGAGCATCGATTTTACAAGTCGTCGAAGAGTAGACGAGAGAAAGGTGTAAACTTTTTCTCTCAGAACTGCGCGAAAACTTGTATTCCGGCTCAAAACAACGGGATACATCGTTTTAGATCGAAACTAGCAAGATTCACGAGCATCGATTTTACAAGTCGTCGAAGAGTAGACGAGAGAAAGGTGTAAACTTTTTCTCTCAGAACTGCGCGAAAACTTGTATTCCGGCTCAAAACAACGGGATACATCGTTTTAGATCGAAACTAGCAAGATTCACGAGCATCGATTTTACAAGTCGTCGAAGAGTAGACGAGAGAAAGGTGTAAACTTTTTCTCTCAGAACTGCGCGAAAACTTGTATTCCGGCTCAAAACAACGGGATACATCGTTTTAGATCGAAACTAGCAAGATTCACGAGCATCGATTTTACAAGTCGTCGAAGAGTAGACGAGAGAAAGGTGTAAACTTTTTCTCTCAGAACTGCGCGAAAACTTGTATTCCGGCTCAAAACAACGGGATACATCGTTTTAGATCGAAACTAGCAAGATTCACGAGCATCGATTTTACAAGTCGTCGAAGAGTAGACGAGAGAAAGGTGTAAACTTTTTCTCTCAGAACTGCGCGAAAACTTGTATTCCGGCTCAAAACAACGGGATACATCGTTTTAGATCGAAACTAGCAAGATTCACGAGCATCGATTTTACAAGTCGTCGAAGAGTACACGAGAGAAAGGTGTAAACTTTTTCTCTCAGAACTGCGCGAAAACTTGTATTCCGGCTCAAAACAACGGGATACATCGTTTTAGATCGAAACTAGCAAGATTCACGAGCATCGATTTTACAAGTCGTCGAAGAGTAGACGAGAGAAAGGTGTAAACTTTTTCTCTCAGAACTGCGCGAAAACTTGTATTCCGGCTCAAAACAACGGGATACATCGTTTTAGATCGAAACTAGCAAGATTCACGAGCATCGATTTTACAAGTCGTCGAAGAGTACACGAGAGAAAGGTGTAAACTTTTTCTCTCAGAACTGCGCGAAAACTTGTATTCCGGCTCAAAACAACGGGATACATCGTTTTAGATCGAAACTAGCAAGATTCACGAGCATCGATTTTACAAGTCGTCGAAGAGTACACGAGAGAAAGGTGTAAACTTTTTCTCTCAGAACTGCGCGAAAACTTGTATTCCGGCTCAAAACAACGGGATACATCGTTTTAGATCGAAACTAGCAAGATTCACGAGCATCGATTTTACGAGTCATCGAAGAGTAGACGAGAGAAGATCGAAACTAGCAAAATTCATGAGCATCGATTTTACGAGTCGTCGAAGAGTAGACGAGAGAAAGGTGTAAACTTTTTCTCTCAGAACTGCGCGAAAACTTGTATTCCGGCTCAAAACAACGGGATACATCGTTTTAGATCGAAACTAGCAAGATTCACGAGCATCGATTTTACAAGTCGTCGAAGAGTAGACGAGAGAAAGGTGTAAACTTTTTCTCTCAGAACTGCGCGAAAACTTGTATTCCGGCTCAAAACAACGGGATACATCGTTTTAGATCGAAACTAGCAAGATTCACGAGCATCGATTTTACAAGTCGTCGAAGAGTAGACGAGAGAAAGGTGTAAACTTTTTCTCTCAGAACTGCGCGAAAACTTGTATTCCGGCTCAAAACAACGGGATACATCGTTTTAGATCGAAACTAGCAAGATTCACGAGCATCGATTTTACAAGTCGTCGAAGAGTACACGAGAGAAAGGTGTAAACTTTTTCTCTCAGAACTGCGCGAAAACTTGTATTCCGGCTCAAAACAACGGGATACATCGTTTTAGATCGAAACTAGCAAGATTCACGAGCATCGATTTTACAAGTCGTCGAAGAGTAGACGAGAGAAAGGTGTAAACTTTTTCTCTCAGAACTGCGCGAAAACTTGTATTCCGGCTCAAAACAACGGGATACATCGTTTTAGATCGAAACTAGCAAGATTCACGAGCATCGATTTTACAAGTCGTCGAAGAGTAGACGAGAGAAAGGTGTAAACTTTTTCTCTCAGAACTGCGCGAAAACTTGTATTCCGGCTCAAAACAACGGGATACATCGTTTTAGATCGAAACTAGCAAGATTCACGAGCATCGATTTTACAAGTCGTCGAAGAGTAGACGAGAGAAAGGTGTAAACTTTTTCTCTCAGAACTGCGCGAAAACTTGTATTCCGGCTCAAAACAACGGGATACATCGTTTTAGATCGAAACTAGCAAGATTCACGAGCATCGATTTCACAAGTCTTCGAAGAGTAGACGAGAGAAAGGTGTAAACTTTTACTCTCAGAACTGCGCGAAAACTTGTATTCCGGCTCAAAACAACGGGATACATCGTTTTAGATCGAAACTAGCAAGATTCACGAGCATCGATTTTACAAGTCGTCGAAGAGTACACGAGAGAAAGGTGTAAACTTTTTCTCTCAGAACTGCGCGAAAACTTGTATTCCGGCTCAAAACAACGGGATACATCGTTTTAGATCGAAACTAGCAAGATTCACGAGCATCGATTTTACAAGTCGTCGAAGAGTAGACGAGAGAAAGGTGTAAACTTTTTCTCTCAGAACTGCGCGAAAACTTGTATTCCGGCTCAAAACAACGGGATACATCGTTTTAGATCGAAACTAGCAAGATTCACGAGCATCGATTTTACAAGTCGTCGAAGAGTACACGAGAGAAAGGTGTAAACTTTTTCTCTCAGAACTGCGCGAAAACTTGTATTCCGGCTCAAAACAACGGGATACATCGTTTTAGATCGAAACTAGCAAGATTCACGAGCATCGATTTTACAAGTCGTCGAAGAGTAGACGAGAGAAAGGTGTAAACTTTTTCTCTCAGAACTGCGCGAAAACTTGTATTCCGGCTCAAAACAACGGGATACATCGTTTTAGATCGAAACTAGCAAGATTCACGAGCATCGATTTTACAAGTCGTCGAAGAGTAGACGAGAGAAAGGTGTAAACTTTTTCTCTCAGAACTGCGCGAAAACTTGTATTCCGGCTCAAAACAACGGGATACATCGTTTTAGATCGAAACTAGCAAGATTCACGAGCATCGATTTTACAAGTCGTCGAAGAGTAGACGAGAGAAAGGTGTAAACTTTTTCTCTCAGAACTGCGCGAAAACTTGTATTCCGGCTCAAAACAACGGGATACATCGTTTTAGATCGAAACTAGCAAGATTCACGAGCATCGATTTTACAAGTCGTCGAAGAGTAGACGAGAGAAAGGTGTAAACTTTTTCTCTCAGAACTGCGCGAAAACTTGTATTCCGGCTCAAAACAACGGGATACATCGTTTTAGATCGAAACTAGCAAGATTCACGAGCATCGATTTTACAAGTCGTCGAAGAGTAGACGAGAGAAAGGTGTAAACTTTTTCTCTCAGAACTGCGCGAAAACTTGTATTCCGGCTCAAAACAACGGGATACATCGTTTTAGATCGAAACTAGCAAGATTCACGAGCATCGATTTTACAAGTCGTCGAAGAGTAGACGAGAGAAAGGTGTAAACTTTTTCTCTCAGAACTGCGCGAAAACTTGTATTCCGGCTCAAAACAACGGGATACATCGTTTTAGATCGAAACTAGCAAGATTCACGAGCATCGATTTTACAAGTCGTCGAAGAGTAGACGAGAGAAAGGTGTAAACTTTTTCTCTCAGAACTGCGCGAAAACTTGTATTCCGGCTCAAAACAACGGGATACATCGTTTTAGATCGAAACTAGCAAGATTCACGAGCATCGATTTCACAAGTCGTCGAAGAGTAGACGAGAGAAAGGTGTAAACTTTTTCTCTCAGAACTGCGCGAAAACTTGTATTCCGGCTCAAAACAACGGGATACATCGTTTTAGATCGAAACTAGCAAGATTCACGAGCATCGATTTTACAAGTCGTCGAAGAGTAGACGAGAGAAAGGTGTAAACTTTTTCTCTCAGAACTGCGCGAAAACTTGTATTCCGGCTCAAAACAACGGGATACATCGTTTTAGATCGAAACTAGCAAGATTCACGAGCATCGATTTTACAAGTCGTCGAAGAGTAGACGAGAGAAAGGTGTAAACTTTTTCTCTCAGAACTGCGCGAAAACTTGTATTCCGGCTCAAAACAACGGGATACATCGTTTTAGATCGAAACTAGCAAGATTCACGAGCATCGATTTTACAAGTCGTCGAAGAGTAGACGAGAGAAAGGTGTAAACTTTTTCTCTCAGAACTGCGCG
>JARKHS020017603.1:0-34740 GCA_030143305.2 Amblyomma americanum | reverse complement strand
TCTTGATGAAAGGAGGGTAAAATTGCCCAAATGAAGGAGCCGAGGCGGTGATGAGTTTGGATTCGCAAGGCGGGTCGCTAAATCTGCCTGCCTTTGATAGGTCAGCAGATCCCGTGGGACCCACTCAATACGTACTAGCTGCGGGATGCGTGCCGCGAGCCGGTGGATGTCCTGACATATCGTGGGACAGCGGCTAACACGTCGTAGCAACCGGACAACTTGAAGGGCGTCAGTGCGGATGACAACGCGGGCCGCAGGAGCATAGTTAAGTCGGCCACAGAGCAGAGTACTTCTTGAACTGCAACGATCTCAGCACAAAAGGACAAAGGGGGTTCCGTAAGCTGAAACCAAGACGTTTGATTCAGGGCAGGTCTGCACGGGCAGTAGATAGATGTTGTTGCTTTGCAGTCTTGTATGGTTGCGTCTACGTAGACAACAATGAATCCTTCAGGTAGGCAAGCATCTTGTTCCTCAAATTTCTGGCGAAACAATGATGCCGAATGAGCAGATGTTGGCCGGCGATTATCTGTTGGCTTGTTGTCGCTGAGCTGTACAAACTTCCATGGGGGAAGAACTGGCATTGGCGGCTGAAGAATGGAGTGTGAGGCTGCATAAGTCCTCAGTGCATGCGTTCAGTGCGATAGACTGGCCTTAAAGCAGAGCGCATCACGGCGCTGCTGCACCAGCTCATAAATGGTATTGAGCTGCGAATTCTCATGTAAAGCTATGACCGGTGTTATGCGCGGAAGGCACATAATGGTCCTCATAGCCTCTCGGTTCACGGCTTCAAGGCGATCCCATTCCGCTCTTGTAAGATGTTGAAACTGGCTTGATAAACCATACGTGGCTGCGGAACTGCCCTCACCAATTGCCGTGCAACGAACGAGCCTGCTCCACCAGTTTTAGGGGCAATTCTTCTAATCAAACCGAAAGTCTAAATAGCTTGCCTTTTTGCCTGAGAAAGCCATGCAGTCGCTGATCCTGATTGGTGAATCATTAAGCCAAGGATTTTTACACTCGGACTTTCCTGTAGTAGGGTTCCTGATAGACAAAGACGGACTGAACTTCCAGCAAGTTTACGGCGTTCCCCAGCGATTGGCGACTCACGTGTATGTTGCTTTATGCACGGATAGCTGAAGTCCGATGGATGATGCTTAATTACAGCTAACATCCAAGGCAGATTGAAGGGCAGCCTCCTGAGTACGGAGATCTTGGTGAGTACTCCACACCATGATTTTGTCAGCGTACTGAAGAAATTTTGTCGCGGATGTCATGTAAGCGCCAAGCCAGCAGCGGGATGAAAGCAATATTAAATAACGTCGGCGACAATACTGATCCCTGGGGCACGCCGCAGAGAGGAAAATATGATCCGACCGCCGCTTCGCCGCTGAGGAGTATTGCAAATTTTCTGCCTTCCAAAAATGATTGGGACAAAACTACGCACTATCAGAGGGAGATGTAGCATGTCAATGGAGTTCAGAATGGCTGCATGACTGATGTTATCATATGCCTTTTCAACGTCCATTGCTAAAACAGCACGCACATTGCGGCTGCGGGTAGATGACAAAACAGCAGATGCTACGACAGCCAACCCGTCCTCTGTACCAATATATGGACGAAAGCCGATTTGTGCTGGGTGATAAAAACCTTGCTGCTCTAGCCACCACGACAATCGTGTGGCTAGCATTTTCTCCGCCAGCTTGCAGAGCGTAGGAGTTAAGGAGATAGGTCGCAAGTTGGCGAGGTCCGTCGGAGGCTTTCCTGGTTTCGGGAAAGGTATCACGACAGCGGATTTCCAACTCTCGGGCACTACGCCATCCAACCATACTTTGTTTATGGTGTCAAGCAGTTGAGGGAGTTCAGCGCTACTCAGGTTCTTGTACACTCGTACTGAATATTGTCCGGTCGGGCGCTGTTTTCCGTTTCGCATCATCTATCGCAGCCAGCAACTCAGACATATATAATGGACACGCAATTCTATCTACGTCGACATCAGACGGCATTTGATATAGATGCGCTGGGATGCCTGCCATATTTAAACTAGCGGATGAAGAAGGCACAGCATCGTATTTCGGGAAGAACTTTCCCGTGGCTTCTTTGGCGAAATCATCTGGCGACAAGTTAGCCGCGAAGCATGCGGTTGCCGCTGCGTCAGTCGTACGGCGACCGCGTTCCAATGTACCGAATGTTCACCAGAGAAAGGAATTCGAGGATTTTGCAGAAAATTGTTCGCACCACGCATGCCACTGCCACCGAGAGAGGTCGCGTTCATATTTGCGTGCCTTAGCTGTAAGATAGTGCAATCGCATACGTGCGTGCGACGAAGTAGGGTCTCTCGTAGCAGCCAGCTCGGCTTGACGGCGTGCCGCCCACAAGTTAAGAAGGCCGAGGTCTGGTGCCGGTCTACCAACATAGTCCAGGTGGTAGTTATAGCACTGTTGAGCGCTGTTTGTATGCGCTCAACAAGGATTGGCGAAGAATCTGAGGAGAGATTGTCCATACAGGAGCGGAAACTGCCCCAGTTGATCACAGAACATTTGTAGCGTAATGGTCGGAAATGTGTGGTGTGAAGACCGATGACGATAGGGTGATGATCACTTCCCCCAGCAGTCTGGCTCCATGTGCCAGGAGGGAGTACCCGGACCCGACCACCACGTCAAGTCTGGAGCACAGGAAGCACTACGAGTTTGACGCACTGGCCAAGTTGCTGTCCCAGGATGGTTGAGCAGCACAAATTGGGCATCCGTGAAGGCGTCCCGCACACGCCTGCCACGAGGCTTGAAGTGGGGTAACGCCAATCCTGGTGAGGGGCGTTAAAGTCGCGTCCGACTAAAATTGGACACCCGGGATACTGCCGACGGACACTTGTTCACTAGCCAAGATTAATACGGGAGGAAGCACACCCGCTGGTCTAACGTAAAATGAAACGACCACAACGGTTCCCTTCTTATGTTTCGCAGCCAATGCCACTACCTCTTGATACGACGTGCACCAGTTTTCGAGAGCAAGACGTACATGCGGAAAACGTGAGTCCACATACACCGCTGCCTTTCCGGGGGAGCAGCAGTTTGTAGACGACGGTCTATCATTGAAGGAGACATGTAGGCACTGAAGCCTGAATCGATGGCAAGGCGTTTGTTTCCTGTAGCAGCATGGCCCATACCTGAGCTTGTGAATTTGTAGTCCGGTCTTGAGCTCTCCCACCTTCGTGAAAATGCCTCTGCAGTTCCACTGCAGCACAACAGCACGACTGGAACTTGCCATTTCTAGTTACTACGCCCAGCGCTGTAGAATCACGGACGTCAGGTTTGTACAACTGGTTGACCATAAACCGAGCAAAGAAGTCGCAGAGTTGTCCAGTGGCTATTGCGGTAATCTGGGAAGAGGCAGCAGGAAATGACACTGGTGGGCGGCAAGAAGCGATGTTGCTGCGCCATTGATAGATGCGCAAGATGATTCCGCTGCCCGTCTACGTCGAGCGAGCAGTTAACGGTGTTGCCGGAGCTTGGTGACCTCCGCTAAAAGACGTGCGATTTGTCCGTCGACTGCGGCCATATCGCCCTGCGGGAGTTCAGGCACACTGCGCTGCTTTGCTGGCTGTTTTCGGATGCGTTCTTTTCGCACAGTACCGTTAGAAGACTGCTGAGCTGAAGGATCATGCGAGGTGTGCTCAGGGAGCTCCGGCCACTCGTCGTCATCCACTGGAGAACTGCGAACCGATTAGATGTCTGCAATGAAGTTATACTGTCTTGTATTGGCCAATGCTTAGTCATTCGACGACGAGCCTGTTTTGTTGCCTTTTGTTTTGTCGGACAGCTTGGAGATGTTTTCTTGTGGTCGTCGGATTTGCAAAAGCCGCATCAGATAGAGCCACCTTTCCCTTCCGATGTACTTTCGCCGGCAGCAGTGAAGGGGCAGGATTTGCTCATATGTCCAGCACGGAAGCTGTTATAGCAATATACCGCACGCGTTTATATGGCCGAGGCCGTAAAATACAGCATAATAGTACAGACGGGCTGGTAGTGTCAGAGGGCCTTGCAAGGTGACTATGCAAGTGCGCCCCTTTCCCATGCGTCGGGCCTGGATGACACGGTGCATGGACATAACAGCTCACGCTGGAGGGCAGTTTGATCCTCAGTGATATCGACGTTGTAGACGACGCAGCGCTGCAAGTCGGAGCCTTCTACTAAATACACTTGTACTGGCACTGAGATTTCCGTTGTCAGTGAAATACTGGTGAGCGTTTGCAGCCGTTCTACGGCAGTCAGAGGTGTCGGAAGCCACACTGCAATGGTGTTGGACTTTGTCCTGGCTGTGAAGCCCCGAAAACCTTTCGTTCGGAGGCACGCGTCCAAGTTAGCTTGTAAAATCTTGTTCGGTATATCCGTGAGGCGTTTGTCTGCCAGTGATTTAATGGTCACTTTGTTAAGAAGACGATCCGGGTGTAGGCTCCACCAAGTTCTCGATCGTAAGACAAGTGCGCTTACCTTGGGAGCCATCACTTGCCGAAGGTGGAATCGGATGGCTGTCGTTTGAGGGACGCTTGTGAGTTGCGCGAGGGCACTTTTGCGCGGGTAGTGGTGCCGATAAGTCCATTGGAATGCCCTGTTCATCATGCCGTGTGGTTTCAGGCCCATCCGGTGGTGCAGAGTTGATGGCCATGTGCCCTGGTGGCAGATCACTCACGAGCAGTCCGGCATTTCGGGAAGGCAGGAGGGGTGCATCTGCCGATTAACCGGGAGCACAAAGCTGGACCTGGCGCCGCGGATCAGGTGTCGACTGCGTGGCAGGTGATGCCACGAGAGACGCCTTCATAGGTACCTCCGCCAGCGTGGCAGCGGAGGCACTAAGCCTAGCGTCAGTGCCCAGCTCAGCTGTACTCATGCATGGTTCCCAGGAGGCCTCAGACGATTGGAGGACGTCCGGAGCTTCTTCAGAAGACGAGGATGCAGTTCTCTTCAAATTGGGCACGTATTTACGTGGATGGCGAGGTTTTTCTGAAGAGCGCTGTGCAGCCACTTTAGCAGGGACACACTTCTTCTTTCACCCGAAATTTTTTTTCGTCTAATGTTGTTTCCATCCATCTAACGTGCCCTGACGTCGCACAGCACAAGGGCGCCTTAGCGTTTCGCCTCCATCGAAACGCGGCTGTCGCGGTCAGGTTCGTTTAATTTTCATATTGCCGCTATTCATTGTACTGTTTGTTTCTTTATTCTCTAAAGCTACCGGCGTGCGGCTTTATCACTTTGTTTGCCATACAATGGCGCGGCCAAAATTATCTCGATCGATCGCATCTAGGCCGAGCCCATTCCACATTGTTCCAGACTGCTGTGGAACTTGGAACGTCGTATATCGAAAGTTCGCTTTCTGCTGTAAATTGAGCAGGAACAATAGCGGCGGGCATTCTCTTCGACGACCGCTGGGCAAGATTGTTCCTACGGCGCCACCGATATTCATTCAGTTCTTTGTAAGCGCAAGTAGGCTTAATAAAAGTTTTGCTCGGAAACCCATTTCGCTCCCTCCCTAACGCCGGACTGCCGTCACCGCTACCTGAAAATATTTCGAAACCGCGTCTAAATAATATTATAACACTAACGCTCTTTAAAGAGGATAAACAAAATGGGGCCTCAGATGCATCTCACGCTCTCGTTGTTGTAACAAAACACACCTGTTAAGGTCTCATAGTTTTGGTTCAGCTCCACGTACGTCAAGCACATTTATTCAATCAGAAACAGCAGCTCATGTGTGCCTGGCTGTATTGTTAAAAAAAAAGCAAGGAACTCTTTCTTCCCTGGTATTGTGTTTTAGTAGCGCACTGCAGGTTTCGGGTACAGTTAGCAACAATTCACAGCCATCTTGTCACAACTACAGGTAGTGAAGTTGTGAGAATACGTTAATAATACTCGTAATTGCGTTCTCTGTTCTCTTGCAGTCTCTTATATATACCGCGTGTTTCAGGGTATCTTAAGTGACGAGCTGGTCCACTAATTTCTGATAATTACTTTTGAACTACCACAGCTTGCAACAGGTTGTAATTAGAGATATGTAGCCAGTCGTTAGTAGTTCCGATACCACTTTTTAGAATTTAGAAAACGCGATTATACTTGGCACTGAGCTTCCACAAAACTTAGCAGCAGCGTGCGAAAATGCATGCGCTTCCAAAACACATGCTGGGAAAGGAACACTTCAAGTCCATATAAGAAGTAAAAAAATCCAAGTTTTCTCCAGCCACAGCGCCGAGGGTAATCGCGTTTTCGAGATACTGAAAACATGCACGCCTATTACTAACGACCAGTGACAAATCTATGTTTGCAACTAGGCGCCTAGTTCTAGTAGTTCAAAAGTTTAAATATAGAAAACAGTTAACCAGATTTCTACTTAAAGGAGCTGTGAGACGCTGCTCGACGAGATGCCGGCTATAGCTCAGATGAATTCTTTATCACACAGATGCGGACACAAAAATAATTACAGCAATGGGCGCATATGAACGGGAGTTAATTGCTGAAATATTAAAAAAAAATCAAGCACCAAAAATTCAGCCGTCAACTCCATATTCGCCGTGCTTTCCATTCTTATTACACTTCTCCCAATGACATAGTGGTGTGCGGCCCGTAAAATCATCCCATCTGAGCACGTGGTGCAAGTTTGCACTCTATGGTTGTCTGTTTGCTGTAACTAGTTAGTGCCATGGCTGGCAGCGTTTGTTTTCATTGTTGGCGCCGCCACGCGGACGCCAAGCTTTCCCAGTGATGCTTCATCATCCCGTGATCTGTCGACAGCGCCGAAAGGAACATTCATCATTGGCCTTCCAAGACATATTCGAACGCGAGAGCGAGATATTGCGACGGAGTGACAACTTGCTCAAAATACCTGTAGTGGTAGTGACTAGAATATATTGGCCGATATATTCCGGGCACTATACATTTATCATAGCGAGCACCGCCACCGCGTACGCACAGCTTGGTGCCGACGTGGCAGACGGGTGCGCTGTTGTTGGGAACGTGGCGACATCTGGCGGCGCCGCCTGGTGATTGTGCACAAGCTGACCTTGATGTCAGCGCACGTTAAAGATCCCGAGGTGGTCGAAATTATTCCGTACCCCTCAACTACGGCACCTCTTCCTTCCTTTCTTCTTTCACTCCCTCCTTTATCCCTTCCCTTAGGGCGCGTTTCAGGGGTCCAGCGATATATGAGACAGATACCGGCCTTTCCCCAATAACCAATTATCGTTTTTATTATCTCTCAAATGTGAAACGATGGCTTTTTTCTGTGTCCTTTCGTTAGGACTGAAACGAATGCTAGTAGAATGCAGTAGCTACATCAGATCGAATACGCCAGGCCGTTCTCGATACACAGAGTAACCATAATCACTATGGGCTAGGTCACAGATGTGTAGAGAGATTGTCAAAGTTTTTCGATGCCAAGGAACAGCCAAAGCCACTGGTGGTGTTTTTGTAGCGGGAGCTACACTAGGATACCAGTCAAGCAATTCGCGGGTACAGACGAGACGCCAGTTGTGCGCATGCGCTACTTTTCATGGTACAGGCGGGAGACCAGTTGTGCGCATGCGTCTTTACCAAAGCAACCGGGGAGGACGAGTGGGTGCGCCGCGCGCTTCGTCATTTCCCTCCCTCTTTTACCCTTTCCTTTACGGCGCGGGTCGGGCATCCACCGAGATATGTGAGAAGGTTACTGTGCTTTGCGCGCTCGCGGCGCCATCTGGCATGACGTCATATCGCGCAGCTCGCCGCCGCCGCCGTTTGGTACGATGTCACACCACGTTCATCACCCGAAGCGAGCGTTGTCACATGCGCAGCATTGCGTATAAAAGGCGGATATGTAATCGGAGCCTGTATCGTAACGTTTGATATGGATGCACAGAAGGAGAGTCCAGCCGCTGCTATATGGCGGTATAGATAAGAGAACATTAACTCTTGCGATCCTGAGTTTGTCGCCTGGCAGTTGAGTACTCAACAAAGAGAGAATGAACGTCAGAAGGCGAAGAGAGCAGCGGAGACGCCCCAACAGAGATGAACGCCTTGCCAAACGGAGACAACAGACTGCCGAGCGTAACAGACGCCGCAACCAACCGAACGGCAGCCACACGAAGAGGATGTGAAGGCCCGTCGTGTGAGTGATCACACCATTCGTGTTTAAGAAAGTGCATCTGCGACCCAGACATTTCAAGCGGACTTGTCTCTCATTGCTAAACATACAGTGCGAACATCAAGCTCAGCCAGGGTAACGTACCTCGCGCTACGTATATCCTGACATAGCAGAGCTAAGGCGCTGCCAATTTTTCTTTTGTTTTACATCCTTCGCAGTGCTTTCACGTAAGGCAAACCTACTGCATTTGTTGATCTAATATAAAACGCAAAAACGTGACAAAACGTATCTTCATTTAATAACACAATTTACAGCATACTTACTTTTCGTGCAGCCATTAAGCTCCTAACCGATCCTCTCATCGGGATGTCACCCAATGAGCCAAGAATTTGGTTTTACGAGCTAAATATAATATGAAAAACCGGAATACACGCAGTACGACCAATGCTGATAGCAGAACGATAACTCGCTCTATGCAACCAACAGGCAAAAAAGTATGGTGAATTTGTGTTTTTCCAAGCCTTAAGACTATTCGCCGGTGTCCTGGTGGTAAAGTTGTAATAGTGTGCTGAAAAATCCATATCTTTAGCTAACAAAACATATACTGCAAAATTTTTTAAAGTCTTCCCTGAAACACCTAGTACAAACCTACAGAACCAACGTTTCGGGTAAATGTTTTTGTGTCCGTTCTTCCACCACGTGAGTAATGTTGTCGCTGTCATCGTACCTTTATCGGCATACACGTAATCACGCACCGAATATATCTTCGTCCAGTTCCGCTTCATACATCTCTACTGTGTTTTTGTGCTTGTTGGTGGCCGAGGTGCCATCGCCACCTCCTACAAAAACGGTTCCAACCGACCTGTGTCCCTCTTCTTCTGTTGCTCAGGAAAGGATAAAATATTGCGAAGTCAAGGCCCTCGCGACATATCAGAGTTCAGTTACTAACGCATGATATGAATTCGCATCATGAGAACTGCCATGAAGGGAAGGGGACATCTAACTGAAATTACCTCAAATATTTTATTGGCCGCCTACCATGGTGGACAGGTTGCTCACAAATCAGTGGGCAGATTATCACCTGTGATGATTGGCAGGTTTTGATGACCTCACAAGGTGGCGTTACCTTGCGGCGTCGTCGCCGTGTGTACTGATTAGGTGCGCCACTAGCTCACGTGACGTTTTGAAGTTGCCGCCCTCTTAACCAATCAAGGACTGTTCTGAAGAACGGATGTTCCATCATATTATATCAAGTGCATGGTTACGTTCCTATATTTGCACAGCAAAACAACTTACTCCCAATATACGCTAGCAAGCTATTCCAGAGTCTTATAGGTCACGAAACCCTCTTCAATACTTGTGTCCAGGTAAACCAACCTGGAATGAAGTTTTCCGAGTCGATCTCCGCGCAAAAAGTCATTGCCCAGCCATAGGTAGAAGCATTTTTAGGCGGACCCGTAGGGCACTTAAACAGCCATTTCCGGTTCAATTACGCATGATGTCCCGCGTTTGTCAAAGCTACACGTCGTACTGGCCGCTAGTTCCGTTTCGCCACACGACCTATGCTATTGAGGCTATAAGCGAAAGATGCACTGCAAATCTCCGGAATTCGTTCTCGCCTGTATTGCTCCCAAGCGACTGAAAAATAACTTTTTATGCCCACAGTGGACTAACAGCCCCGCTGCCTGGCTGCTGTTGGATTCCGACAGTATTCGCAATTTCACTTTTTTTTTGCTGTGCATTAATTAGACAGTCTCTGGTAACCAGAACGAAAGGAGGAAATCAAAACAACGGCGTCCACGTACGAAATAAAACGGAAAGTGTAACAGAGAACGTGAACGCATAGGCGAGGATTGCAATAAACATTAATTTCCGAATTCAATATAAAGTACACCAATTATCTTCAAAGTAGTCATATCTAAATAAATGTCTTTTTTTGTATAAGGCTTGCATGGTTTGGCCATTAAGTGGTACCTATTAGAGCCGCCGCGGTGGCTCAGTGGTTAGGGCCCTCGACTATACACTCTATATATTTTCAAGCTTAGAGGCCTGCCACGGACCGGTTTTATGCGTGAAACACGCTCCTCGGCGGCATGAAGTTCATTTTGAGTACCACTTGACTCAAAAAAACCATTGTTTTCGTCCGTAAAAGCGTGACGCGCGTTCAGCAAACCCCCACTTACTTTCTTTTACGTGTGAAGCAAGATTCCATGCGTGAGGAACGGGAAACTCACGCTAAGAAAAAACCCGTGTGGGCGGTCTCCCTTCTCATCAGGCATATATATATCCTGATACATATCCCCAACGGAGGCAGGCGACGCAACCGTTGCTCGCTTTTGATTTGCTGCTGCGGCTTCCTTTCATTTATCCTTTTTTTCATGCGGAGGCATTGAAGCTGACGCTCGCTTCAGTGATTTTGGAGGGAAAACGTGGTGTGACCGCCAGAGCCGTTGGAGCCACCGGCCATAGCAGTCTCTTTTGTGCGTCGTGTCTGCCTGCGTTTCAATCGTGTTTTGTGGCGTACTGGTTTCTGATGGTGAAGAGTGGCGGAAAAGCAACAATGTAATGACTACGTTGACATCGGTTGACCGGCTTGGTGTGCCACGCAGTACGTGCAAGAACACCGAGTACGACTGTTTAGAGTTCACGTGTAACAAAGGCGCCGCTCTCCGCGAACTGTGGGCACACATCGGCCATTTTTGAATATCTGGGTAAGCAAACTATATTTAATGTCTTCACTCAATATATTTTTTAGAAATATTTTCCGAGCAACCACGTTTTCAGAGTAAAGTGTAAGGATCTTATTTACCTCCCAACATCGCCTTAGGGTCAGGTCACGTTCTTAGCTCCTATTTGTCTCGGGTCGTGTGCTCGACCGGGAGAGATGAAAAGAAAGTAGAGTTGCTGTGAGTCGTCTCGTTCGCCATCCGGTTTCGCTTTTCTCGGCGTCTTGCACTCGTTAGCGTTTGCTCTTTGGCGCCAAAGTTTAGCGGCCGCGTTGCGGTTCGTGTCGGTGGCCATTTTCGGGAGAGGAGTAGTACCACCGGCGCTCCTTGAGCCTCCTGGCTGCTCGCGCGTGGCGGTAGAAAGCGCCTGCTCCCACCGTTCTCCGCGGAGAGCATCGAAAATCAGATAAATATGGCATTCCGCAATTCACAGTCGAAGCGAAAATTACGACGCGTTGAAACTTGTCACATTACATTGATCCGGCGCGTAAAGGCCGCACTAAAATCGTGCCTGTTTGTGCTGTACATCGCGGCTGAAGTTCGCTCGTTTTATGACAGTGCGCGACACATCGACATATTAGTATTGTATTGAAGTCGCATGTGACTGTGGGCGGCTCTACAACCTAACCTTATACTTTATGATACAATTCTGTTACCCTTACGAATTTCAGTCTGCTTGGTGAAGTCGCAGTCGTGTGTAATTAATATTTGCATTGCTGGGAGGCAGCACAAATAGGTTTGCGGTCTGGTACGTAGAGCCAGTGCTGCAGCGGGCGGTGGTGTTAGCTGTCGTGGCGGCAACGATGCAGCACAGTGGCGCTCACGTTGTGTTCTTGTAATGACAGCATACGAACGGGCAGGAAAGCTGTTCTTTTAGCAGCTCAAGAACCGCAGACGTGTTAAAGCCTTGAATTCGAACTTGCACATTTAACTGCCGATCCACAAAGATACCGTGACAACAAAAAGCCTGTGCATTGTTTGGTATGGACTGCTGCGACTAATAGCCTCTCTCTGGAATCCCATTCCTGAAACTCGCGACGAAAGCTTTACTGATACAACGAAACGTAGTCACAACGAACTATGGCTAGGTTAAAGATTTTTTTCTTATTGACGATTATTTTTCAGACCCTGTGCTGAGCGCATATTCTTCCGATGTAAATACAGTTACTATGAATTTCAAAATAGCAACTTTTATGACAATCATTTAAACGATTTGAGACCATCTTATTGTTTTTCTTGGGTTTCATGAACTCTCCTATACTACGGATTTTATAATTATGTACCAATATGTTTATAAACTTCGCCTGTACCGTCCTCGGCAAGCCACATGATAAGCTATAGTAAAAGCGGACTACAAGATCACGAAGCGAGCACCTGGCCTCTGCAACAGAGCAGAGGTCAAGAAAGTCGGAAACGGCTCCTTGCAGTTGGTTGGGTAGCGTGAGCTTGGAATCGATGGTAGCAAATATCGTAATTTCTACTCAGCATTAACTTTGCTGCTCGACTTATTGTTGCAATCCTATGAGGCATTGCGTCCTTAAACGATTCAACTCTGTGCCTTAAAAAAATATACGTAGAATCTGGCGTTCTTTTTTGTATTGAGTAATTTCGATGCAGTTTGAACAAATCAACGACATACTCACATACGTGGCGCGCACAAAACAACTCCATGCTGTGAGTAACTGTAGAAGACTAAAGCATGCGATCAAAGCCATTTATAAACCAAAACAGAGAAGGCGCAAGCTAATATTGTACGCTTTTTTTCCAGACAAGCCTGCAGCACCTGCTGAAAAATGCGACCGATAGGGTCCTTAGCCCACGACGAGGGAGGATTACTGGGGAGCAACCACCATGGCTGCTGATAGTAAGTTTCTATACGTCTGCATTTCGCCAGCTTTTTCAATGGTATTTCTTCTTAACAGAGCTAAGCGCTCTCTTCACAGATCACGACTAAAATTAATGAAACAGTCCTGTCAAGTGGAACTTATTACGCACAAGCTAATGCTCTCGAGACCAAGACGGGATTCTGCAAGCGACAGCTGTGTGATGAGCCATGAAACGAAGCAGCGGCGAAACTGGATGTCGTACAGTGGCCTCGACACATACCTGCGGCCAAGGCTCGCATTAACGGCCCCAGTCTCAACGGTGAGTAAAATCACAACCGAAGTTTCATGCGCAATTTTAAACTTCTTCATTCTGCCAACACTCGCATTTTTGAGTCGTGTATAACGAAGATTTAACGCCGCAGTCGCAATATGAAGCTGCGCCAGTGAAATAGTTTTTATAAATTTGTAGTTACTTCACTAAGTGAGATTTCTCAACGGTTCACTCCATCAGGTACCACTCTCTTTAATAATTTTATCTTTGCCAGGTTTCACCCGCAGTCATTGTTGGCCCGTGAATTTCATGGGCGACAGGAAGCAACTGGTATGCTGCAGAGAGCCCGTGCAATGGTCAACTTGCAACGCGACACATCTCAGAGAAGACCTTAGTGCTCTGTTTGTGCGTATATTACGTAAAGGCCATTACGTATACGGAGATTTTATTCAAGCTGTGGTAGGATGTGCCGGTGTAGTCAAAATTACACGCGCGAAAAAAAAAAGTTACGGGATTTTGTTCTCGTAGCTCCACTTTGAGAGAAGTATACAGTCAGGCCGGAATGAAAAACAAACCGCGCGTGCCAAGGAAACAAAATATTTTACCTGTGTAATTGCGCACAAAAAACCTGATTCATGTTTAAGAGCAAAAGGTGTACCGAAGTATATATTCATGAAGCAGTTATGAATTAATAACTGCTCGCAAAGTGGAAAAAAACGGTATATGCGTACTCGCGTTTCATTCTGGCATGACTTCACATAGCAGTTTTCATGCGCTCTTTTAAAACGGCACGAAGGATGCATCTTGAGCCTCTTTTCTACTTCATATACTTTTTTCTTGGATTGTTCCTCTAAGGGAGCATTTTTGTAACTTATGACCATTAAAAAGTTCCACTCATATTTAAAATTCGTTCTACTTCGCGTTCGAGTAGTGCTCCTCAGCTTTGCTTCTACATGTAAAACCTAACCACATTCCTTACTTAATTTTCTTTATAAACGTATAGGTGATGACGCCGTAAGAATGCACATCAGAGGGTTAGTTGTAGGACTGGCCAGGCGCACTTGCGCAAGATAATTTAAGAAAATTTCTCTTGCACTGCCTTCAACGGAGCTTGTGTTCGTCAGAAAACTAAACAAAATTACGCTCTCTAAGATAATTTTGTGGAATGATATAAAACTTACGAACTTTATAGAATGGGCATTTTCATAATACAGCTCCTAAACAATGTTGAAATGAGGTGACATTCTTCTGAAATTTTTTCATTAGATACGCAGTAAATATGTAGGAAGATGTCATGAAACTACAGAGTTTCAACAAAAATAAAATTTTAACTTATTTCTTAAAATTTTCAGGCTCATGCTAAGATTGCAAAGGGACGACAGTGAATAAGTGTAGATAGGGTACTTTTTAAGTGCTTGGAAACCCGCTTGTTATTCAGTTTATACGCGACAAAAACCGTTGTTGTGAAGGCATAGTCATTTCAAGCACCTTAACACACAATGACGAATTGCCTGTCTTGAGCAGTGCATAAGCACGCGATATGTGTTTTGAAGTACAAAATGGTGAGATAAGCCAACGAATTAATTAATAAATGCCTTATTTTTTGCTCTGTGGTTGTACTATAAATGACATTCTGATTTTCTAAAAACCTAGCAATCTTTTTTTACGTTCTCCCTGCGCAGTGTTCTTGTTTGCATATAGCCGCGAGATGCAAGTTATTATTGTAATTACCTATTTAATAGTAAAGATCAGCATTTTACAAGCAGCCGCCAAACACATAAATGCGGCACAAGAATTTGCTCCTTTCAGCTTCCTTTTAAATGTTTCTTAACGGCCTACACAGCAGGAGAATGCCGCATTGAGTAAGTGAAAAACCTTTATTTCTCGTTTAGCGTTCGAGAGATCGCCAGTCACGCATGAAACGCGTGAGCGCTGAAAGCGCACCACGCCTAAAACAAGCGTGCAAAAAATTGCCTCCACTCACGCTTGGCTAGCGTTACTCCTCCTGAGAGTCATGCTTAGGAGGTGTGATTTCTCAGTCGGCACTCCCGCTTATTAAGCATGAAAACACATCACGCTTAGAATAAGCGTGCAAAAAATCATAGACCCACGCTTGCTAAGCGTGAAAATTTCTAGAGTGTACTGATCCGCAGTACCCGGGCTCGAACCCTACCGCGGCGTCGGCGTTCTTATGGAGGAAAAACGCTAAGGCGCCCATGTGCTGAGCGATGTCAGTGCACGTTAAAGATCCCCAGGTGGTCGAAATTATTCCGGAGACCGTCCACTGCGGCACCTCTTTCTTCCTTTATCCTTTCACTCCCTCCTTTATCCCTTCCCTTACGGCGCGGTTCAGGTGTCCGTCTGATGTTATGAGACCGATACTGCGCGATTTCCTTGCCTCCTAAACCAATTATTCTTATTATTACTATTATTATTATTATTATGATTATTATGCCTATTAGCAAAAAGTTCGAGAGACGATTCGGCCAAGTTTAGAACCGGATTTAAGGTGCGAACAATACATTTGCAGTGAACATGCTACTAGGGTGCGCTCGGCAGGCTCTCTCTCCAAATTTCGCTGTCAGCACTAAACTGAGCAGGGACGAGAGTGTCGGGCATTGTGTCGACGACAGCCGGGCACGACTGTTGCTACGCCGCCGCCGAGTCATTTAGTTCTTTGCTGACGCAAGCCGGCTTAATAAAAAGCTTCCTTAAGAAGCCCTTTTCGCAGTCCCCCTGCACGCCGGCCTGCTGCTCACCAGTAGCGTGAATATAGTTCGAAACCTCGCTAGCTATTGGTGCAGCAGAAACACTTCTCAAAGAGACTAAACAAAAGGGAGGAGATATACCTCGCGCTCTCGTTGGCGGTAACAAACCACACGTCTAAAGGTCTCGTAGATGTGTTCAGCTCCACTTGCGTCAGTACATATATTGCAACAGAAAGCGCAGGGCAAGCTTGCGGTGCACTATTGTTAAAGTGGTCTCTGAAAGGGGCTCTGGGATGTTGAAGGATGACAATCCATGAACTGCGGGAAAATGCATGCGATAACGAAAAGCATGCAGGGAAAGCAACCTTTCGAGTGAACCTAACCAGTTAAAAACGACAAGTTTGTCAAGCGACATTGTCAAGGGTGATCGCGTTTTCGAGATACTAAAAACTAATGTGACTACTACTAACGACCAGCTACAAGTCATCCAATTGCTTCAATACGTCTAACTCCACTAGCTAAAAAGTTCATTATTGGAAAATTAGTTAACTAGTTCACTATTCAAGACTATCCACCGGGTTCCTGGCGAACGCGACCACTTATAACACTATGCTGAAAATACTGACGTGAATACAGACGAACGCCGAAGGGGTGCGTGAAAATAACGCTTACAATCAATTAAAATGACTCTGAGGAACCAGGTAACGGCTGAAAGCGCAGCGTAGGTGTCGCGATTTTTCCGGAGCGATCTGCAAGCAAAGCACGACCTGAATTCCGCGGTATATGTGAAAAAAACATGATCTAGCTTTGTATGCCATGTACCTTTCTTTCTTGAGGTCGAACCATCCACATGTACTTGTCGCGATACTGGTAGCGCGTCCCCGACATTCCGAAGGGGAATGCAATCACGTGCAGGTTCGAACAGAAGAAGAGAACAAAGAGATCAAACTGAACAAAACGAAATTTGGGGAAATCTTTATTGAATTGTTCGCTTACGTTTTTCTTTCCGCGCACAGTGCGTTAGATCCGCTATGTCTGGGTGCCTGGGCATTCGGGCGTCTATTTCAGCAAGGTGGCTGATTTATTGGCAAGGTCAGGTCCCAGCGCTCCTGTAGTCTATCCCGTCACTCACTTCATTCTGTTAGAAACTTCATGTTTCCAGCCCTTCCAACATATTTCAGCCAACATGAGTGATCGATTGCTCAATACCGTAGATTTTAGCCACTTAAAGTTTCCATGGAATATCCGGTGGTTTAAATCAAGGCTTTGTGAAGTGTCAATGACGCTTGTGCGATGCAGAATCCCTCACTTAAATTTGAGCTTATGCAGATGTGGGTTCGCTGCGGCAAACCTTTGTGTACCATGTGGGCAAGTTGAAACAATAGATCATTTTCTCCTCTCTTGCCGGCGGTTCGCAGTTCAGAGAAAACAGTATTTTGAGGTCCCTTTTTCGAGGTTAGGACCCGCACTGTCTCTTCCAGTTATTCTTTAGTTCGGTGCCAGCGCAAAGGGATTCCCGTTAACCAGTCTCTGCGGCTACCTTCATGATTACACAAGTGCAACTGATCGAATACCCTGTTAGCTGTATACAAAATATGTCGCATGTCCAAAAATGCTCGATTCCATTCTTGATAATTAATATTTCTTTAATTCATACGATTGTTTTTATTTTTATATTGATTTAGACTTTTCACGCCTATTTTTCCCTGTGCACATACCTCATTGGGATTATCTACTGAAGCTGGGCCAATCCCCCTGCGTGGTTATGTGCCATGCGTAATAAGAAGAAGGAGAAGAACAAGAAGAAAACGAAGCGGTATAAATAATTTAAATTAAAAGAGCCAATAAGAACGAAAACTCTAAAAAACACACTGAACACGCAACACTACAGAATAAACGAAAGTGTTCCCCAGGTACTGAGCGTCCCAGGTGGAGCGGGTATGCCGTGCAGACATGGGGGACGCGGGTGGTTGTAGTTGGACGCTTTGCTGGCGCGGCGCCGAAGGCAGTGACGGAAGGGAGCCATGTGGTATTAGGAGCGCAGAGGAACACAAGGAGACGCCGGTGGTTCCCCGTCAAGAGCCCGAAGAGCTTGGCTGCAGGATAAAGGACGAGCGTATCACTGTCCCAACGACGGCGTCACGAAACGCCGGAGGCTTAAAGCAGGCTATCAAAGAGTACCTTTCGGCAGCACGGCCCCTCTGTCCATCGGCCGCCACCTCCACGCTTGCAAGGAACGCAGGAGGCTTGCGTCGGTGACCCAAGCGAGGTCCACGGCAGCACGGATCCAACGTCCTACGGTTATGACAGTTCCTCATGAACTGTTCGGCCCCCCCAAGTCACGTAAATCATTAAACGTCTTGGCCGTTCCCGACATCTCGACCCATAGATCGAAAAGACTGAGCAAGTGTGCCGAGTATTGCTTGCCTGTTTCTTTATCTAGCGGCTTACTTTCACGAAACCTTTCGCGAGAACTCCCTGCTGTGAATCGAAAATGTTGGAGCAGGGCTAGTATTGCCTTATCATAATCCATTGAATCTGTGGGAGACAATCGACCGAACACACTCAGAGCCTCACCAGTCAAAGACATACTGAGTGCTGTAGCTCATTTTTCCTTCGCTCAACTGTGCCCTTCCGGGTTATGCTCAAGACGTTTGAGGTATGCATCCAAGTCATCCCTGCGGTCATCAAAATGCGGGATCAACTTGTGTGGGCTGAGCGCTACTTATGGCCCTGGTTCGAGTTCTAGTAAGATGGTTGGATGGTCGGCTTCTCTATCTTGAGGAGAGCAAAGTCAATCTGCTCCTCCGAAGCGGAGAAAAAAGCAGAAGCCAACGTTCTCGCTGACGTGCAGAAGATTGGCTACACACGAGGCTTTATTCAACGCGTTGGTCGCCGTCAAGCATGAGGACAGGGGTACCAGCCAACAATAAAACAACGAAACGCATGCGCTTTGTGCTTCCATATGTGAGGGGAACCAGCGAGGCACTAGCAACATATCATGTAACATGGGGCTGCTGCGGTCCCAAGCCCCCCGAACTAGACAAACATCATTCCGAGGAACAGTGGGAGTCTGCCCTGCTCAGCTCTGACTTGGCGACGCAGCGAAATCTGATATTCCAAGCAAGAGCAACTGCGGTGGACACTGGGTTCCTGAAATAAGGACTCCACCCAAAATCTGTATTTTCGCCTCTCTATCCTACCTTTTTGGAATAAATGTTTTCTACTACTATTACCACGCATTCTCGGAAAACATGTAATGCACGTGGCTCACAACCCTGTTTCCGACAATAAGCCGCTTCGTACCCCGAATGAAAGACCACGTCTCCAAAGAAAGACAATCGGTTGTCGTCTACAAAATCTGATGCTCAGAGCGCCCGGCTTCATACATCGGTGAAAAAAAAAACCTCCACCAAAGAATAAGGCAACACAAAAATGACATCCGGTTAATGAATTCGTAATCCAACCCCCTCGCCGAACACTGCGAGCGCGCTGACCACCACATTGCATCCGACGAGGTGAGCGTCTTGGCCGTGGCACCAAACCTGTTCAAGAGGCGGCATGTGGAGTAATGGCACATCCGGATCACGAAGGAGGCGATGAATAGGACTCCAGGAACACTCCCCTCCGCGTAGGTTAGTGGACTGCGCCATGTGCTTACAAAGGGAGAGGAAAGGCAGCAACCCGCTTCTGCTGCTAGCACACTTTAGTCACCCGTGAAGAAGACACCGAGTTGGTCCCGAAACGATGGGCAAAGTTAAAAATAGTGGTTGGCGTCAGTTTTCTGTCAAATATCTTAAGAACTCAAGCAGACGCACTTCCGTCTAATATTTTATCGCTCAGAGCACTGCGTTTGCATGTGTTCGCTGACACCAACTGTCAAAAAACAGCTCGCCGCGCTTTATTCTCACGAGGTGAACTTGCTTCGTTTACATTGAAAACACCTTGTAAATGTTGCGTGCGTAAGATAGCATAACGCATTAAAATTCTTTGCGCTTTTTGTTCTTCCTTCACGGTTTGTGCTCATTATGTTCGCTTTCAAATTATTAGATTAGGTAGAATTGGCTGCAAGTGAGGTCGAAAATTTGCAAAGTCGACCTCACGATATTCGATATATGAGGGTCTTCAGGACAAAGGCTTGCGACGTGAAAACGTTGCCCATATGAATTCCATTTTTAGGCCCCATTGCCAACGTATGAAATGGATTACCGGCGCAAAGGAAATAGTATGTATACTGAAAGCTGCATTTTACGCACCCTGCTGCCTTTCCGTCAGCGAAAACCGCTAAAATGTTCGTCAGAATGTGTGTGAACGTGGCAGACGCCGCTGCATTTTTTTCTAGGGGTGGCGCAGAACTTGTAGCGGAGAAGTCTAAGATAAGCACTACGCTGAGCTGGTACGTCAAACACAAAATTATCATGCGAAGTTTGTAATTGACGGCACGGGGAAAAAAATCAGTGCATGGAAATGATAGAATTCCTAAGACATGAAACAAAAGCCCTGCCTGTTGCGCTAGGTATCATGTGCTATGAAGACCGCTATGAAGACCCTAAAGTGCTATGGAGACCGCGAAAGGAACAAAACATTTCCTGAAAATGAATTAACAACCGTCAATAAACAACCGACGCGGAAAATGCGAGAAAAGGCAAGTATATATAGCACCTTTCTTTTTTTGGGTCTTCTCGTGTTTCTTTCCTTCAGACCGGCTGTTTGCTCCACAGCACTTAAAAGTGTCCGTATAGTTCTAATCACTTTCACTTGTGAGCACAGTTTGCCTCCGTTGCACCATTGCGTGATACAAAGCTGCCTAGAGCATTATACATATTGTGTGGAAAAGCGCAACCATGCGAAAGACTAAAGGAACATCGAAACCCCTCAGATGAACGCTTAGTGTTTACTTTTACCTTCTACCTTTCGTCCGGTTGTGCTGGCCCACCCAGTACACACCTGTACCAACTCTACCAAGTTTACATCACACTATAGAGCATTACTCAAGGAATACGGTGATAAAATTAAGTTCTAAAGCGCTTGCGTGAAAACTTCTAGAAGGTAACCAAAATACATCAGAGATCTTTAAACGGTGGTTTTTCTCTTTAGTAATAACGAATTTATATCACTCTCATGTGTGGCTAACAAATAAGAGAACGAATGCTCCAGTCGAACGCAACAAATTTCTTGCAATCACTTTTTTACCAATTTTCGTTCATGCTCGTCTTCATGATATTTTGTTTCTTATTTGAATGGGCCAAAATATTATGTTACTTGAACAGTATGGAGATGTGTCACCAACTAGCGCAGCAACAAGTGCTATTAAACCAAATAAAGTTATCTTACTTAATCAGTTTCTTGTCTACGCTAGCATCTCCAGCAAGGCATGCCGCACTCCATAAACTTAAGAATAAAATTTCTCCGTGGGATAATGCAGACGATTTGCTCATCTTCCCAGCTTCTGAGCTGGGCAGGGTTATCATCCGCGTGTGGAATAATTTCAAGTACGACAGGTAGAAAGGGGCCGCATTCAGGATTTATGTAGAAATATAACAAGTAATAATAAAGCGCTGCTCTCAGCAATCGTGCGCCGTCAACGGAACAGCCCCCCTACTCGCTTCTCAGAAGAGCGGAGTCCACGGCGTGACCCTCTTCTTCCAATGCAAGCGATTTTTTTCGCAACAGTTCAGTTAGATCACCCCCTGGCGAAGAGTAGGCATCTTGCCGAATTAGGAAGCGGAGCCCCACTACGACTCATAGTAGGGATTTCAGCGATAGAAAATAAGTGTCTCGGGTGCGGCGACGCAACTCATGCGGCGGCGTTACTGGGGCCACAACACAGCATACGTCGGGCAGAGAACACGGTAGGGGCCGTTGTACAGATGAGTTTTATAGAGAGCCTGTGGCAGTATTCAAGTTCAATGGAAACCTAGCGTAAGTGATAAACTGCAGTGTATGCTCAAGGCGGTACGGATGGCAAGCAAAGACTTTCGAAAATGCGATGACGCTGTGCAGATATCGCATGCACGTTCCCCAATTTAGCCCGCTCATAACCATGTGAACCACACAAATATATTTTCCAGAAGCGCTGCACAAGCAAAGCGGTATGACCATAAATTCTTAACGGACATCGGGAGTGAAAACGTCGTGAAAACATAAGGGAATTTCATACATCACGGCTACAACGCTACAGACCTACAATGTCTCATGCTTTGTTTGCAGCCAGGTCCTCCTGCGCCGCTTATTTGGGGTACACGTTCATGCAGGTTGTTCGGAGCTCGAGAAGCAAGCGGAACCTTGTGTCTTTAGGTTGTGCGACACTTTGCGCAGAAATTACAAAACTTCTGCATTTACTGTAGCGCCGCCATCTTCGCACATTTTTGATCGAGTTCCGCATGGAGATTTTGAGAAGAGGCTTTCAGGGACTACAGTTAACACAACCGGAGGAAACGGCTGCGGCCACAAGTCGCCCAACCTTATTGTCGAAACTAGCGTGCATCTGTTGCGGACCTGACTTTAAAGGCACAGATTGTAAATATAAGCAGGCAGTTGTACCCGCCGTGGCGGCTCAGTAGTTAGGGCACTCGGCTACTGATCAGAAGTTCCCGGGTTCGAGCCCGACCGCGGCGGCAGCGTTTTTATGAAGGCAAAAGGCTAAGGCGCCCGTGTGCTGTGCGATGTCAGTGCACGCTAAAGATCCCCAGGTGGTCGAAATTATTCTGGAGCCCTCCACTACGGCGCCTCTTTCTTCCATTCTTCTTTCACTCCCTCCTTTATCCCTTCTCTTATGGCGCGGTTCACGTGTCCAGCGATATATGAGACAGATACTGCGCCATTTTGTTTCCCCCAAAACCACTTATTATTAACCAGGCAGTAGTCGGCTTGCCTATTTTTGAGCGTGCTCCATCGAAAGGTTACAATTTCTTTCAGGTGGAGGAAAGTAGGCCCAGAAGAAATAGCCCAGTCCGGATGCCTACCTGAGGTCTGAAAAGTGTAGCTCTTAGTTTCTTGGTGGTTCGACTGTAGAGGCCGGGTTACAACCTTTCATGTAAAGTGAATTATAAATCCCAGAAAAATTAGCTTCAAACGAAATCTAAAACCCAGAATTAAAGAGTGCCAGAAAATTATCGACACATCTAACAATTTTAAAGCCGTTCCATCTAAAAACGCCTGGGCAAGTTCCCTGTTTAAAGTAGCTAAAAAGATGGTCCATAGAAAGAACCACAGTGGAACTAACACAAATTCTCTTTCGCTTCAGACAAGGATGTTGACTGAAGAACATTAAATTGGCCCTAAGATTCTGCTCTAATAACATTTATATGGACCGACCGATGGTATTCCTACAGGCCACATCTCTTTTTTTAGCGCAGGGTTGTAAAGACAGCAAAAGCTCAGCTTGTGGCATAGAGTAAAGAAAATTTTCTATACCAACAGCGAATCCTGATTCTAGACTACGGCAATTTCTAGAGTTCTCTCCTCGTAAATTCTCGTGCAGTTTAAGAATCGTATGCTTCCTTTTTAAAGGCGCCAATATTATGATAGTGGGAAACATTTTGATTCACAATCCTGCTGAATGTAACGTTAGGTTTGTGGATTTCAGCCGAGAAGAACGTTGACAGAGGGTTCGGCTTACTGTTTCCAATTTCAATATCTAACGTCAGTAGTGGTTAGTCCTTCAAAAACTTAATTAAACTTCTTTTTACTCTCAAACCTATTTGTAGCGGGAACAAGGAGGAGGAGAAACATTTGTTAGGAACAACGAGACTATTTATCTGTTTCGAGTGGTAGAGTTGGGGGCTTCCGAATTCTATCACCCCTATGGCCACAGTTTTTTTTTTATTCGAGAAGTGTGCCATGAGGCATAAGTTGAAAAAGGAAGGGGGGGAGGAATGCACGGGATTGAAAGTTAAAAGAAGGAGTGAAGAACCGTTGCGCTGAGGTAGTCGCACAGGTTGCTAATGAAGCGGTTGTCCATAGTCCACTTCACGCAGTCACTTTCGCGGTTCCACCGCAGGCCCACCTCCCTGAGGAGCCGTTGTTCGACGAATGGAATTCTTCCCAAGGTCTATCAAGGCTTCATCATTCTTATGGCATTTTAGCGTAACCAGGTAAAACTACCATCTCTGTCAAGCTGATGGTGACATAGATCAGCCCAAGGTAAGGTTGTCACGCGACGAACATCCAGGTCCAGATGACTGGTACCAGCTGCAGTAATCTCTTTTGCAGACCGTCGACCGCATTTGGGACTGTGTGCAGAACTACAGGTGTCTGTTAAAATAAAACGGTGCCTGTCCGATGAATCAGATTTGAAGCTAAGTGAGGAGTACATGTGGATGGACCGACCTGAAAAGAAGTGAACATGACATATAAAGTTAGATAATATTTTTTCACGTATACAGCGAAATTTATTCAGGTCTGTGTTGCGAGTAGAAGGCTTGCGAAAGTACGCGACTTTTGGGTGCGCTTTCAACAGGTAGCTGGTTCGCGAGCCATTTTATTGATGTCAACGTTATTTTCAGGCGCCCCTTCCGCTTTCGTTTGTACTGAAAAGAAGATATTTAAAAAAACCCTGTGTTTGTGGTGCTCTTCTTTGCTGCTGCAACGTATTTTCTCATGCTTGATTTCTGATGCAGGCATCTTTTGGAAAAATGGCTTCGTTGGATATCTTGCCGTGAATATTTGTGCAGTTTGCTAATTTTTAAAAGCTGCTGGCGCGCAGCTTTATCGCATTGTTTGCCATACAAGACGCGGCAAAAATTATCTCCATTGATCACATCCAGGCGGAGCCGATTCTACGTTGTTCCAGACTGTTGTGGTAACTTGGCACACCATATTGTCACGTAGTGGTGACGGCAGTCGAAGCAGCGATGAAGACGGACGATAAGGGTCTTCTAAAAGAAAACTGTTTATTGGGCTGACTTGCACCCAAAATGGACTGAATCACTCGGCGGCGGTGAAGCGACAAGCGTGCTCGGTCATCGAACAGCAATGCCCGCCGACTGTCGGGCCCGTGCTCAATTTAATGGTGATAGCGAACTTTCGAGATAAAGCGTGCAAAGTTACTAGAACATTCCGGAACAACGCAGAATCAGCTCTGCCTGGCTGCGATCAATCGAGATAAATCTAGTCGCGTCTTGCGTCGCAAAGAAAGCGATAAGGTGTTGTGGCGGCAGATTTTAAAAACGAACAAACACTGCAAATATTCGCGGCATTACTCCCCTCTCAAAGAAGCATCGACCACCCGATGCATTAAAACAAATAATGCGACCAGTAAGAGAAAAAAACGGATCTTGAGGAAATAGAGCATGGAAATGCAGCGGCCTTTAGCACACATAATACGGCATCAGAGCGGGCTACATGGACAACTTCTCGTCGTACGCGGCGTCGCTAGGAATGCAGTCATTGCGTCAGGGATGACTTCATAATCCAGCTCACCTAGCCGACGAAGAACCTTGTACGGGCCGAAATAGCGGCGCAAAAGCTTCTCACTCAATCCACGGCGGCGAATGGGCGTCCAGACCCAGACTTGGTCTCCTGGGTTGTATTCCGCGTTGCGTCTTCGTAGGTTGTAGCGTCTGGCGTCGGACCGCTGCTGATCTTTGATCCGTAATCGGGCAAGCCTTTGAGCTTCTGCGCTTTGAAGGTAGGCGGCAACCGTCGACGTTCCCTTTTTCTGTAACGTTGTCAGCATGGCGTCTAGCGTGGTCGTGGCCTCCCGCCATGGACGAGTCTAAAAAGGCGTCATCTGGGTGGTCTCCTGCCTTGCGGTGTTGTAGGCGAAGACGACGTAAGGCAGGATGACATCCCAGGATTTGTGTTCGGCATCGACATACATGGCGAACATATCGGCGACGGTTTTGTTCAGGCGCTCGGTCAGTCCGTTGGTTTGCGGATGGTATGCAGTTGTCCTCCGGTGGCTGGTTTGGCTGTAGCGCAGGATGGCTTGCGTTAGTTCCGCCGTGAATGCTGTTCCTCTGTGCGTGATGAGCCCATCGGGGACGCCGTGTCGAAGAAGAATGCACTCCGCGAAAAATTTGGCGACTTCTGCTGCTGTTCCGTTCGGTAAGGCTTTCGCCTCGGCGTAGCGGATCAGGTAGTCGGTCGCTATAATACTCCACTTATTTCCAAATGTTGACGTTGGAAAAGGGCCAAGCAAGTGAATCCCGATCTGCTGAAAGGGCCTTGAGGGAGGTTCAATGGGGTTCAGGGTAGAATCCTGCTGGTCGCGTGGGAGGAGTCTTTCGTCGTCTTGACAATCTCGGCATGTTTTCACATAGTGTGCGACATCGGCAGAGAGTCAGGGCCAGTAGTACTTGTCCTGAATGCGGCGGAGGGTGCGAGTAAACCCGAGATGTCCAGCTGTCGGCTCGTCCTGTGAAGCCTGTCGAACTTCTTCGCGGAGACAAGTAGGTACAACAAGGAGGTAGGCTGTTTTGCTCGCTGTAAAGTTACTCGCGAGGAACTCATTCTGCACACAAAGGGAGGACTGTCTTCGATTGAGTGAAGCGAGGGGTGAAGAAACCTTGCCTTCCAGCTACACGATGAGGCGTTTTAGGTCGGGGTCTGAGCGTTGCTGCTGGGCAAAAGAGCTGGGGCTGATGGCTTCCAGGAAGGCGTCCTCATCGTCGTCCGGCGGTGGTGTATCTACAGGGGATCGTAAGAGGCAATCGGCGTCAGAGTGCTTGCGTCCGGACTTGCAAACGACGGTGACGTCAAACTCCTGGAGACGCAGACTCTATCGAGCGAGTCGGCCAGAGGGGTCCTTCAAATTGGCGAGCCAGCAGAGCGTGTGGTGATCGCTGACCACCTTGAATGGTCGTCCTTACAGGTAGGGGCGGAATTTCGACGTAGCCAAGATGATGGCAAGGCACTGCTTCTCAGCTGTCAAATAGTTAGCATCGGCCTTGGAAAGGGAACGGCTAGCGTATGCGATGAATTTCTCCAGCCCGTCACTTTTTTGAACGAGGACGGCGCCTAGTCCCACGCTGCTTGCGTCGGTATGAACTTCAGTATCGGCGTTTTCATCAAAATGCGCAAGGATCGGTGGGGACTGTAAACAACGCGGAAGTTCCTTGAAGGCTTCTGCTTGCGGCGCTTCTTATTTAAACGGCACGTCTGCCTTCGTCAGTTGGGTCAGGGGCTCGGCGATGCGCGAAAAGTTTTTCACAAATCGTCGGTAATATGCGCACAGTCCGAGAAATATGCGCACTACTTTCTTATCAGCCGGCGGTGGAAACTGTTCAATAGCAGCCGTTTTCTGGGGTCTGGGCGTACTCCTTCCTTGCTAACGATGTGGCCTAGAAACAGCAGCACTTCGTAGGCAAAGTGGCATTTCTCTGCTTTCAAGGTTAGGCCAGACAACTTGATTGCGTCTAGTACTGTTCGAAGTCTTTTGAGGTGCTCTTCAAAGTTCGAGGCGAAGACAACGATGTCATCTAAATATACCAAACAAATTTGTCACTTCAGGCCTGCCAGCACTGTATCGATTACTCGCTGAAACGTCGCTGGTGCGGAACAGAGACCAAATGGCATCACCTTGAACTCAAACAGCCCATCCGGAGTGATGAATGCTGTCTTCTCGCGATCTCTTTCTTCGACCTCAATTTGCCAGTTGCCGCTCTTGAGGTCCATCGATGAGAAATATTTGGCGTTGCAGAGGCGGTCCAGTGTGTCGTCGATATGGGGGAGGGGGTAGACGTCCTTATTTGTTATGTTGTTCAAGCGGCGGTAATCCACGCAGATCGAAGTGCGCCGTCTTTCTTTCTCACTAGAACAACCGGTGCCGCCCATGGGCTGTTTGAAGGCTGGATGACGTCGTCGCGAAGCATTTCTTCAACTTGGTCCCAGATGGCTTGTCGTTCTCGCGTTGACACACGGTAGGGGCTTTGACAGAGAGGTCGGACGTGTTGGTCCTTTATAATGCTATGCTTGGCAATTGGCGTCCGTCGCACCTTCGGCGATGTCGAAAAACACTCACTGTAGATTTGAAGCAGATTGCGGATCTGGTCTTGTCTGTTCCGGTGCAGGGCCGGGTTGATGTCGAAAGTGGGCGAGTTCTCTTGGTCAGGCGAATCTTCTGCGGAGGAGTCGGATAGGGCGAAGGAGTCTCGTACGTCAGATATTTCGTCGAAGAAAGCAATCGTCGTTCCTTTGTTAATGTGCCGGTATTCTTCGCTGAAGTTAGCAGTACTTCGGCCTGGTAATTGCGGAAATGTGCGATGCCTCTTGCGATGCTTATTCTTCGGTCTAGAAGCAACTGCATGTTCCCCTCGATGATGGCGTCAGCGTTAATGGCTTTCGTGGCGCCTACGGTCACGATAACGCTTGATCGAAGTGGGTCGCTCACTTCTTCCTCCAGGGCACTCAGGGCAACGGGATTTTCCCCAGTTTTCATTGAATCGTTGGCTTTGTCCGTCGAAAGCGTGATTTGCTTGGATCGGAGGTCGATGATCGCCTGATGCTGATTAAGGAAATCCATACCCAAGATCACTTCGCGGGAGCATTGCGGTAGCACAAGAAAGGTCGCAGGATAGGTATGTCCTTTGACAGTCACTCGCGCTGTGCATCGTCCTGATGGCGTAATGAGGTGGCCCCCTGCGGTGCGAATTTGTGTGCCGTCCCAAGCCGTTGTGACTTTTCTCAGCTGCGCAGCGAATGTTCCATTCATGACCGAGTAATCGGCTCCTGTGTCGACTAGAGCGGTAACTTTTCGGCCGTCGATAGTAACTTCTAAGTCGGAGGTCCTGGCTCTTGAATTGCATGTCGCTCTCGGCGTCGTGTCACGGCTTCGTCGCGTATGCGAGTCGCGGGTGGGGCGTGTGGTTGAAGCTCTTCTGGGTGGCGGCGTCGTTTTCAAGGCAGCCTGCGTCGTGGTCAGTGTTCTCATTGTGTGCGGCGTCGGTGCAGCGAGTGCCGGTTCTTCATGTGGTTCTTCAACCTCACCTCCAGAGGTTGCTGCCTTTAGTTTCCCCTACTGGGGCTGGGAGATCTTCCTCGTACCGCGGCTGCGTAGCTGCGGCGTGGCGACGCAAAGCGCGAGGTTGACGGCGATGGTGAGCGCGAAAAGCGGTTCAGCATGTACTCTTCTCGACGAAGGCACTCGTCGATTTCCTGCGGACGTTGTCCGAAGCGTGGTCGTGGGGCGTTAGTGGCAAATCCTCGAAGACCGATACGTCGGTACGGGCAGTGACGAAGAATATGGCCGCCCTCACAGCATTGAAAGCACAACGGCCGGTTGTCGGAAGTCCTCCACGCGTCGCGTTTCCTGGGGCTTGAGCGTCGGTCATAGGCTGGGCGGGTGGGGGCTGGGAGGCGGCGTTGTTGAACAAGTGGCTCATCTCGGGGAAGACGTGGGGGTTGTCGTTGGGGCTGAGCAGTCCTTACTTCAGCGGCGTAGGTCATGGCCTGGGGATCTGTGGCCGTCGGGGTGCCAAGTGCCTGCTGCACTTCTCCCCGTACCACGTCCATCAGAGTCGCTGCTTGTGGCTATGAGGAGGAGTGCAGTAATCGGCGTAGTTCCTCTCGGACGATTTCGCGGATAACTTCCCGCGAGCTGTCGCTGGTGGAGGCCGGCGTGTCCTAACGGATTGCACAGGCAGAGGAAGGGCGGTTGTACTGCCGAGCTCGGACGTCGAATGTCTTCTCAATCGTGCAGGCTTCTTGCTTGAATTCCTCGACTGTTTTGGCGGCTGGCGGACGAGCAGCCAAAGAGTTGTTCTTTTACGCCGCGCATTAAAAACTGGATTTTATTTCCCTCGGTCATCCCGGGGTCGGTGCGGCGAAATAAGCGCTTCATCTCCTCGACATATCCCCGGACCGGCTCATTCGGAATCTGGATCCTGGACTCGAGGAGTCATTCGGCTCTTTCTTTCCTCACGACACTGGTGAATACCTTCAATAGCTCTCTTGAATAGCTCCCATGTCGTAAGGGACGACTCGTAGTTTTCGTACCACGTGCGTGCGGAGCCATCCAATGAGATGAACATGTGTCCAATTTTTGCCGCCTCATCCCACTTGTTGAATTACGCCACGCGCTCAAATTGATCCAACCATTCTTCAGGGTCTTCGCCTAGGGATTCATTGAAAGTTGGCGGCACCCGAGGCTGCTGTAGTGTGATCGGTGTCGACATCTTCGGCGAGGTTGCGGTGCTCGTAGCAGCGTCTTTTCGCTTTCTTGTGAGGTCCGGCAGTTTCTCGAACTCAGGCTCCTCTCGCTGGAGACGTCGGCTGGCTCGCTGAGCTGCTGGCTCGTCCTCGGGTGCGAAGCGCTGAGGGCTGGCTTCACGACTTGAAGGGGGCGTCCGGAACATGGAAGGCCACCCCGCACCTCCACCAGATGTCACGTAGTGGTGACGGCAGTCGAAGCAGCGATGAAGACGGACGAAAGGTTCTCCAATACACTGTAGCGCAGCAAAAGACGAGGACTCAAGAGACGAGAGACGAACACCACGAGCGCTAACTTCCAACAAATTTTATTCTGTATTTGTTCGTCTCTCGTCTCTTGAGTCCTCGTCTTTTGCTGCGCTACAGTGTATTGGAACTATGTACCAACAAGCCCAAAAAGCCACGCTACCGAAAGGTTCTTCTAAAAGAAAACTGTTTATTGGGCTGACTTGCACCCAAAATGGACTGAATCACTCGGCGGCGGCGAAGCGACAAGCGTTCTCGGCGGTCGTCGAACAGAATGCCCGCCGCTGTCGGCCGTGCTCAATTTAAAGCTGATAGCGAACTTTCGAGATAAAGCGTGCAGAGTTACTAGAACATTACGGAACAACCTAGAATCTGCTCTGCCTGCCTGCGATCAATCGAGATAAATCCAGTCGCGTCTTGCGTCGCAAAAAAAGCGATAAGGTGGTGTGGCGGCAGAGTTAAAAAACGAACAAACACTGCAGATATTCGCGGCATTATCTCGAACGTTCTCTATTATATTCAATTTGAGCAGGGACGATGTCGGCGGGCATTCTGTACGACGGCCACCAAGCTCGGTTCTTGCTACGCCGCCGCGGAGCAATTCAGTTCATTGCGGGCGCCACTCAGCGCAATAAAAAGTTCCGTTTGGACACTTTTTTGACTGCCTTTTTGCACGCCGGACTGCCGTCACCAGTACCCGGCAATGTTTTGAAGACCGCGGCTAAGAATTGTTATAACACAAACGCTAGCTGTTCTAAGAGATTAAGAAAAGATGAATGTATATTTCACGCTCTCGTTGGTGGTAAGAAAACACACCTGTAATGGTCTCATAGTTGCCTTCATCTCCACGTGCGTAAAGTACATCCATAGCAACAGAAACGACAGCGCAAGTGTGCCTCGCTGCTTTGGTTAACACAACCAAACAAGAAACCCTTTCTGTCGAGCTATTGTGTCCTTTTTGACAAGCTAGCTTGTCACAGAGGAAGGTAGTGAACTCCTGAAAATTCGTTAAAGTTACTCGTACTTACGGTCTGTGTCATATGGCATTTGTCTTATACATACCAGGTGGTTAATGGGGTACTTTAAGCAAAGAGCTGGCGTAATAATTTCTGATAAGTTACACTCTTTAACTATCGCATCTTGGCAACTGGTTGCAATTAGGGATATCTAGCCAGTCGGTAGTAAATACCACACCCGTTTTTAGAAATCCGAAGACGCGATATAGCTCGGCGTTGAGGATCCGAAAAGTTTTGCTTAATCGAGCGAAAATGCATGCGTTTCCAAAGAACATCATGAGCTTTCAAATTTCTCGCCGAAGACCCGCAAAGACGCCCTCTACAGATCTGTTGCACTAAAATATGCCTATCGAAGTCGTTCCAGGGTACCTTTAAGGGACAGAATAGTGTATTTTAATTGGAATAATTATTGTTTCCAACAACCTGCGTATTACCCACGGTTTTCCACAGAGATCTATCTTAGCACTTTTGTTGTAATGTAAATAAATGATATCTCTTTTCATTAAGTTCGCTAACGACATGAATATTTTTGCGCTGCCCTTACTTTGCCGGATTTAGAGAACTATCGCCAACGCTGAGAAAAATCATACGTTTGGGCTCAAGCGAATAAATTCAGTTTCAATGCGTCAGAAATTTATGATTAATGCCTTCGAACCTCTAAAGGCCAAGGTTCATTGCACGCTTGACCTAGGACACGCTAACACAAATGGACAGCTAGGTAAGATCGCTGGAACACACATGGAACACACATATTTCATAAGCTACCACTGACGTTAGTAAAACTCTTGGTTCTCTCTAAGGGATCAGCGAGCTCTTATTCGTTTCACTAAAGCGGCCAATATCCTGCGCACTATGTCTTTCTTTAAATTTACTAGTTTCGCACTGGTCACGTGCACCGCAACATTTCGTGATTTCAATAGGTGGTCCCTTTGGCAACAAAAAGCAACTTCCAACTATTGAGGGTTAGCATGGTTGGCCTGAAAAGTTAGTCCCAAAAAACAAGAACTTATCACTTGAAATCCAAAGCTCAACTAGCAGATCCCAGATGTTCTCTTTAATCTATATATTAGTTGACATGTTTGATCTCTTCAACAACAAAAATGAAAGATTTAAAAGCTGCTAACCAATGATCAATTGAAATAATTACATTCTATTTTCAGCAAAGGCACTTTTTTCCTTGATCTAACGACTGCGCGAGTCTCTAGTTTATTGATGTCATGCCTTGTTTGCAGACGGTCTTGACTTTATGGTGCACTGTCTGTGCATACATGCGATATTCTATGCTATAATACTGTCGTTTACTGCAACTATTTTGATCGTATAATGCGCTGTTAATGTTTTTAATTTCTGTGTTGCGAACTTCTCTGTACATTACTATGGAGAACTGTGACTTCATTTCATGGCTGCATTTTATCTTCGTTTTTTTTCCACGCTGCTCTCCTTCAGTCTTTATCTCCCAAATTCCCCTCCCTACGCAAAGTAGCATGCCAGCGATATTGAAACGCCGGCTAAATTCTCTGTTTCTTCATTAAAGAGTCTCTCTCTCTCTCGCAAGGTGTTACCGCCGTTTGTGACACTTCCTTCTTTCCTCTCTGAAATAAATAAACCTCCGCCTTGTCGGTAGAGAGCAAAAGCCAGCACGTTAAAAGAGGAGAGAGAAAAAGAGCACACCCTATACCGTGCCTTGAACTGTGCGATTGCTGTGCTTCATAGACATTGTTAAAATCTTTGTAAGTGATAGAGCAGAACTTATGAAAATTTCAAATCAGTCTTGAAAGGGCTAAAAGGCACACATTTATTCAGTGCTGAAGCAAAATAATTATACCTATTCAGTGCGCATAAGTTAGATGGATTGTTTGCGTTACAGGGGACGTTCGGGTGGCTCAACAGTTATGAATATTCTGTGACCCATGATTAACCCTAGTTCTGGTTGGTTTCGCATCTCAGCTTCTAGAACAAGGCGCCGCATTAATAGATGAAAAAAGACCGGGCTTCAAGCACGGGTGGCACTTCGAATATTTTATTACATCAGAGGAGCGCATGTATTTACAACATCCAGCCACGGCCTTATTTATGACTTTCTGCATAGCATTTGCCGAAACTTATCGCAACGTCTTATGGTTTCTACACAGAAAATAAAATTTGGCCTTATACATATTCTTTGGAGCATCGCTTAATTGTACATTGGCTTGCCTTTGTCTTTACACAGAAAACCTCTAACACCACCAGCGCCTTTTTAAATTTGACAGCTTGTCAGCGGCTGGAAAAACAAAATGTACATTGTGCCTGTTTCCTACTGTCTTGGGGTTCAACGACACTTTGTGAAGAGTTTGCACAACTTCAGATTTCGCGGGGACCCCCATCTTTGGTCTTGTTTGATCGAGTCCACCTTTTTGTTTCTTTGGAGGAGGGCTTCGGCAGCTGCAGTTACGACCTCCAAAAGGAAAACTGCGGCCCGAAGTCGACCAACATTACTGTCGAAATTAACGTGCATTTGGTGCGAACCAGACTTAAGAGAGAAGGTTCGAAGCATAGCGAGACAATTGCCCACTTCAATATTTTAGTGTGCGGAACTGAAGGGCTACAATTTCTCGCCGGTTCGAAGAAATTAACGACACAATAAAGAGACCTCTCAGAATACCATTGCTGTCTAAAAACTGCAGTTGTTTCTTACTTGGCCGTTCATCACTAAACACACGGCCACAGCGCTTGAGGTTAAAAACAGTTAAAATACAAGTAAGATTAGTTTGAATCGAATTGCCAAACCCAGAATTTAAAAGTGTCAGAAAAGTATTGACGCATCTAAAATTTTCGAAAACCAGTCTATCTAAAAACGAATGAGCCAGTTCCTTTTCTATAGCAGGTAAAACGAATTCATATAAATTAGGGGCTACACAAGATTCAATACAAATGTCCTTTTGCTGCAAGTAAGGTAAAAAAAAATGAAAGTGGCCTAAACATGCGGGTCTGATAATTTAAAAAGGTTACATTGGAGAGGCTTATGGCAATCCGGAATATCTCATCTGGTGTTTCTTGAACGCAGGCTTGTGCGCATGCCAAAGGCTCGGCTTGCGGCACATATTAAAAAAAAAATATCTCAACAGAGAACGCGGATTTTATTCCTTGACTACCTTCTAAAAATTCGCCAACTTCTACAATGTTCTTTGCGAGGAAAGGGTCATCCAGCGTAAGAATCTAAAGCTTCCTTTGTAAAAAAACAGCTGAGATAACACTGCTAGGAAATATTTATACTCGCGAATGATTTGAAGGGAACGTTACGTATGTTGGTTTTCGCAGAGAACACATAAAAGGGGTTGTGTTTATTTTTGGCAATGTCATGAGCCAGCGTCGGCAGTTGTAAGGTAATACAATTATTTTGCTCTCACGTCACCTTTTTTTATTTGAAACGAAATTCTTGCTAACTGCTGGTAAGGCTATTTAATTGCAAGAGCCTCTCTGCAAACAACAAACCTACCAGCTTCGTCAGACTGAAGGTGACACAGATCATCATCTCCTGAATAGGACATGACGCGACAAACATTCTTGTTCAGGTGATCAGTCACAACTGCCGCAGCGCATTTTTGGAGGCAGTCGACTGCTTTCAGGGCTGCATAAAAAATTGCCTGGCCCTGCAAACATAAAACCCTAAGTGCCTGGTTAAAGAGAATTTAAATAAGAGATAAGCGCAAG